>JZKD02S1745510.1:62227-97701 GCA_000966675.3 Picea glauca | reverse complement strand
TAAAAAACACATCCACACAATGCATAGTACACCAATATTTACATGGAAATGCAATGCCAATGTGGGATAAAACCACATAATGTTTTTCTTATATGTCAAGAATTACATTCAAGGAAGTACCAACTTGTAATTCTCTAGCTACAACTGGAAGGAGGCTCTGACCCCCTAGTTTCTCAGGCCACAACTGGAGGGAAGCTCCAACTACCCAATTCTTTGGCTACAACCAGAAGGAGGCTACAACCCCCTATATTCTTCGGCTACAACCGGAAGGTGGCTACAACCACCTATCCTTTCCCCATTCAACCACCCTGAAATATAAGTAGAATGATGGAACCACTATCACATTGTCACTATGAAATATACTATTGTAAACTTGAACCAATCTGTGCCACTGACCTATAATCAACCTATTCCATTTTCCTGTAGCCAACCTGTACATGTGCCTTGTGTGTACCAACAAAACTAAATACACCAACAACATGTACTGATACTTTCCTTAATATATCAGATATGATAACATAGATCTCATACCCAAAATCACAATAATATCACTCAAGCCATGTGCCAACAATGAACATCAATCATGTACAACAACCATGTACATCAACACTATACAAAGATAACCAACAACATGTATAAATCATGTATCAATAACAAACCAAACTATGCCTCAACAAGATGTATCAATACCACCATGTACTTCAAGTGTGTATCTCATCCATGTACCCAATCATATTCCTCTACCATATACAAATAACATACACGAAGATAACCAACAAGATACCTCTAGAATTGCACCCCACTCTTTATAAATCAAATACCATAAATCCTCACATAAACCATGTGCCACAACCTCACTGTTATACAACCTCTATATGTACCAATAACTTCCTCAACCAAAATCCCTCAAACATGAACGAATACTAAACTTTAGTAGATCTACCTTAGATCAACTCTACAAGCAGCCCTAAACTTCCAAGACAACATCCAACAGATTTACAAGGAAAATCCTCAACCAGATTCATAGATTCAACACTACACACATGAAAACCATATCTTTTTCTTCTTGTAGCATTTTGCTTCCGCGATTTTTCTTCCATGATTTTTATGCCGCACTTTTCTTGCCACGATTTTTCTGCTACACTTTTTTTGTCATACTTTTCCTGTCGCAATTTTTTTTCCTCACTTTTCTTGCTGTGATTTTTCTACCGCGCTTTTTCTGTTGTACGTTTCCTACGGTGATTTTTTTTCCGCACTTTTCCTCCTGCGATTTTTTTTCCACACTTTTTCTGCCGCGATTTTCTTTAGCACTTTTCCTGCCGCGATTTTCCTGCCACATGTTTTTTGCTGCACTTTTTCTGTCACACTTTCCCTACCACACTTTTCCTCTATCAATAATACCTTCCCAAATAACCTTTCAAAAAATAGATATTCAATGATATTCAATAGGTGCTAATGAGAGTCCCTTGCTCTCTTATTTATTCTCTCCAAGTAGCTTCCTCTAGAAGTTTCAACTTTTGTCCACTTAACTTAACCACTTTCCACAAATAGTAAGTTCTCCACTCTTAGTTGCAACTAACTTTATTATTTAATTAATTTCTTTTGCAACCACTTTGACTTATTCATAAATAGTAAATTCACCACTTTTTGTTGCAACCACTTTATTATTTAAATAATTTCTCTATGCAACCACTTTGACTACTTCATTATTTAAATAATTTATCTTTACTCACAACTTCTTGTTGCAACTAACTTTTCTACAATTAGTCAATTCATAACTTCTTTTCCCTTGAGTAAATTCTTGTTGTTACAACCACTTTATTATTTAATTTATTTCTTGGTCAACCACTTTGAATAATTAATCTTCTCATCACAACTACTTTACCATAATTACCAAACTCACAACTTCTTGTTGCAACTAATTTATTTTTAATTATTTTCTTAATGCAAAAAATACACCCATGATTAACTCCTAGTTACCCTCAATTTGACTAGTACACTTCTTCTAGGAGCTTCTAGAATAATTGACTTCTTTGACCTTCTAGGGGCTTCTAGATAACTCATGAGGGTTCTCCAACCTCATATGGCCATAACTCTCTAACCATGAGGAGTTATGTGATGTTCCGCATATCACCGGAAATGGCATGACATATACTATCCATATAGAATAGTCTTACCTATAAATTCATTGATCTTCATGCCTTTATAACTCAAACAAACTTCAGTCCCTAACCTATGTCTTTGTGCTACCAGAATTCACTACCAAACTTCAACAAGGGTTGACATCAATCACTAAGTGTTGACATCAATATACAATATCACTATCCAAGGGTTGAAATCAATAACAACCAATAGTCCATACCAATTGTCCATCAACCTAAGCCAACTGTCTGACAAATATTACTGGTCCTTTATATCTCAACTATAAATGTTTGGTGATTTTTAAGGTAAAATAATTTTGTCCTATAGAATTTGGGCGAATAATTTTTAGAATGGCGAATCGTTTTTTGGGAAAAATCATGGAAAATTAGCCCATGGACGAAATTGAGCCCCTAAAATTTTCCCTAGTGACGTCTTGGTCCTCCAAAGGTCAATGTCGAAGTGCAAGGGGATATGATGTCATTACCTAGTGGTGTCCAAGTTCCTCCAAAGGAAACATCCATCATCTCAAGTGTGCAATATCTCTAGGGTCCTCTTTCAATCCTGTTAGGTATGGAATTCACCCTTGGGGTTTTCAACCCCCCATGAAGGTCAAAATGGCACATTTCCTTCATGGAATAGCTTACACCTAGAAAGATCCATCAAATACAAACAAGTACACCCTCCAAGGGTCCACAAGTCACATGTATCATGACAAGTAATCCATATTTAATAAAAGAACCACTCAAACGTGTGCATGATATACCCCCTTTTCAAACTAAACAAATTCTCAAAGAACTTATACAATTTTCCAAATTTACGTATGGGAGGGTTGTCATGGTGCCCTATTGGGTGAATCAATCCCAAAGTTAAGGAGTGTTTCCTAAGAAGACTCTCTCTAAGTCATGTAGTAAATATGAGGTGGATGGGGGTGTGATTTTTGGGCATGGGATTCTTAACATATCAAGGGCTCATATTGTCTCATTTATGGGTTCCTTTCTAAAGGGTGTGTTGCATCCTTGTTTGCAATGTAACATTTTTCCAAACCCTTTATTAATGTTAATTTATTATGGTCCAAAACATTGAGTTCTATGTGAAATGGAAAGTAAGGAGCACTGCAATGCTACATGGAGATAGGAACACATTSAGTTCMCTTTTCAAGGAAAKTAAAAGAAACTACTAATGCATTCCCTCAACAAGCGAGACATTTATTAATTATGTGTTTTATTTTTTAAAGGTCCTTCACTTTTTTTATGGAGAAGTGTTTCATTGTGTAATGTCCYTGATCYGAAACCCTTTGTAATTGTACATATAGGCTGGTGAGCTATTGGTATCAWTTGTAATGTAAATGTACATATAGGATGGTGATTCGTTGGCACCTATTTTTGGTGTTGYRCGTACCGAGGTAAGTGCGTGGACARTTGTTATTGAAGACAGGGTGCACACTTTTCATAGCATTGTGCACACCAGGGTAAGTGCACACATTCACAGTGTTTTGTGCACCTAGGTAAGTGCACAGTAATGACCTAGGAGTGCATGCATAGCTGAGTTTTATATATATGGTTGTATATGTATTGAGGCTGGAGAGCCTATGTGATTATGAGGCTGGTGAGTTGGGACACAGATAGGCCAGTGCAGCTATGCATGTAAATGTAATCATATTTATTAATAATATACATCATTGTGCATAGACAGACTCAGAAAAAAAGAGACGAGGGGTTGACTCCACTAGAAAAGGGAAAAGGGGGGCGAGACTTAAGTCTTGGGGAATATTTTATAATATTTATGGAAAAGTGTAATGTTGGATATTGTTTTATCCTAAGTTCTTGGGGTTGGGAATGTGTCACAAAGTGGATTTAGCTACTTTTGAAGGTGACAAGCATCAAGTTGAAGGAATGCAATATATATTGATGGCCTTAGCGTATTTTGGGGGAATTATGCATTATTCGGGAGAACTCATTTTGGAGGATGGATGATTGACTTTCTCATGTGTAGAAGGGGCTCAGAACTCATTTTGCAATGAGAATCTTGTAAATACTTGCATAGTTGTAATCTAGTGTTGTTTTTTCAAAGATGAGGGTTGTCAGGCCCATCAATAGTCTCTCCGGGTAGGATATTTGTTGTTGAAGAGGCGGGTTGTCAGGCCCATGAGTAGTCTCTCAGGGTGAGATATTTGCTAAGAATTATTCTCTGGTGCATGGGCACTAGTCGTAGGGCTCAAAGACTTCTTGTCTAGCCTAGCGCTAGTAACCCTAGAAGAGAAGTGGGGAAGATGAGGTATCTGTGAAAAGATAAGGGGAACACTTCCTTGAGTGTGACAGTTGTGTGGGGAATGAGGGATTGTAGGCTAGTTATAGAAGCATGCACCTTGGACTAAGAATTATGTTGTGAATCAAACCTTAGCTTGTCACTAGGAACACCTCTTCCCTAGTGGAGTTATGCCGCAGATCGGGGGTGACCTGTTGCTAAAATCTTATGAGAAACATAGTCTATGGCTGGGAGGAACATTTGAGTTATATTCATAGTTGGTGATTTTCATAAAAGATAAGTGTTCTTATGTGCTTGTCTTGTTTACTCTATGATTTTTTATCTATCCTTGATATGTGTTAGTTCTTGTACGTTGTCGCATATAAGTAATTAGTGTTATTTTGTTTAATTTTTCTTGCACATCTAAGGTGGTGATATCATTCAATATTGTAGTCATGCATAAGTATGACAATTATTGTTAGTTTCTCTTGTTAAGTTATCTTTTGATATTGTTCATGAGTCTTCGAGGCAAGGATTGAATGATCGAGTGCGCAGGAAAGTATCCTGTGTGCAAAGGAGGCTGGAACTCATGTGTGTTGTTGGCACAAGGGCAGACCTAGGGTTCAATGCTCAAGAGTGCACCAACAAAACCCTAACTACCGACCCTTTCAGCAACACCTGCAAAGCAGATGAAGTCTCACTCGAGGTAGAAGCAGGGGTGGTTGTAGGACTCAGATGTATGCAACCTTAGCTGGGACATAGATATGTGATTATAGCACCTTATCAAATCACTTAGCAATTACAATTCATCAATATTAAACCAGTATCTACTTCGCAGATGAAGCCCTAATTACAGAGCATCGTAGTATTCAACCAGATCTAGCATGTTCAAGCACTAAGCACATCCACATAGGTCATATCTAGCATTCATCCATATTATTAAGCATGTAGCATCAACAGATCTATCTATCATTCATCTATATCAAAGAATCTAAACAAGTAAACACATAAACACATCAATACATTGCACAAAGCAACCATAACAAAAGATATACGTGGTTCACCCGCACCCTGGGGATACATCCACCAACTCTTCTTCTCTTTATTATCTTCTATCAATATTCTTACAGGCTCAAAGCATCAGAACCCTACTCTGCATAGAACATGAGATCTGTGCGCACTTTGCCAGATCCTCCTTCCCCAAGTAGATATAGGCACATAGCCTTACACAGTCTATGCACAAAGCACTACAGATGACTTGCACTTAGCTCTGCAAGTCTTAATCACGTCTTCTTGCACATAGCTAGTACTATCACTCAGCCATCGGTCACTTACACTTAGCTTTGCAAGTCTCACATAGTATTCACGAAGCACTTACAACTATTATTTGCACTTAGCACAATTTACAACTTCTTCGATCACATAGATCGAACTACTTCCTACATCACCTAGATTTCTATTTATACATTACAAAATAAGCCTAAGCATGGGTAAACCCATGGGTCAACATCCCCATACCCATTACATAACCCAATAACGCAAAAACCCCTAAAGAGGGGCCGAGATACCGCGATATTCACTTGGTGCTTTGTCTTATGCTCTACCTTCGACAACCTGTTGAAGTCCCAAAAATAGGTCAACCATGACTAAGGATTCTCAAAGCTTGGTCAAGGGCCAACAGGCCCCCAACACTCACCTGTGACTTGTCCCGAGTCACTCTGATCTGGGTAATTCTGCCTCAAAATCCTCGAGCTTGGCTCAATATGCTTCAACTTGTTGTTGTGCCATGGCCTCCTACTCAACGATCTCTTGGATAACAACTTCGTTGACAGGTCCCTCTAGGCACTATTCAACCGCAGTGACGACTTGTTCTAGTTATTCTCCTCGGCCTTCAATCTCTGAGAACAGTTGGCAAGCCTCATCCTGTATAGGTTGGAGCCTCTGATTCACTTCCATGACTCTGCTCTGAATGGTGTGGACTTGCTATTGAGTAGTGTGTTTCTCTTGTGATCGCTTCATCCTTTCAACAACTGACAAGGGCTTCAACTATGCATGTATTGTCTCTGCTTGCTGCTTCGCCTCCTGGAGCTGTGATTCCAGTGACTTCAGTTATGGATTCTCAGTGAGTCGCTCATAAGTCTAGGCACTGCGATCACTTAGTTTTTTACATTCCATAGCAAGGGCCTTTATTCTCTCAATTGTGCTTCAGGCAGTTGCTTCTCTTTGATCCCTCACCTCCTGTAGAGTGTCAGGTGTTGTTCGGAGCTCTAAGTTTGTTATTATTTGTTGTAGTTGTTGGATAGCATCTACGAGCTGCTCTACTTGATGTTCAAATTGGTCTTCTACTTTTGGCTCTAAACCTGTCACGGAGCGAAGTGCTCTGTTGACTGCTTCTTTCACTTCGAGTTTCTCTACGAGAAACTGTTCTTTTTCTTGTTGAATCTGTGCTTTCTCCTCTTCAAACTTTTTCTAGAGAGAAACCTTCTCCTGATCTACAACCCGACGTTGTTCCATGACTACTTCTTGCACTTGCTTCAAGGCCTAGGTGGCTTGTTTTGTTTCTTTCTGTGCATGACGAAGGTGAGCTTCGGTCGCATCAGCTAGTCTGTGGAGTTGGGCTGGCTCATCTCCCAACTCTGGTTCTCCCGATGACAGGGGCATAGTGGACACTATGCGACTGGACTGAAGGGCCTGTTGTACCCCTCGGAGTTCAACTTCGATTTTGTCTTACATTTCTTCCTTCTTGGCTTCATGCTTCTGTAAGATGTCCCGCAACAGCTGCTATGGTAAATTTGAAGTCATCGACAATGAGCACAGTCTGCATATTAGTCAAGGTGGCTCTGGATTTTTTCTAGGAAGAGGGTTTTGTGGGAGAAACCTTCCTCTTCTTCAAGGGATCAGCCTCATCTCTAGGCGGTGTTACTTCGCCTTGCTTCTGCTCATCTTATTTTCCATTTATCTCTTCTACTTCATCATCACCCCCTCGGCCAGGTGATACTGAAGCAATTCTTTATGATGCATTGCTTAAGTCTTGGAATTTTGCGGTCTTCTTCCTTCTACTGGGTCCAGGTGTGTCATGTTCTTTGTGAGTGGCCTCCAATATGTCAATTTTTGGGTCATACATATCTGCAAGATCAATGGGGATAAGGAGTTATGCTGACTAGTCCTTAGTTATGTCCTCGAGGTCCTCTTCTATGAGCTTGTAGTATGATTGAAGCTCCTCCTTATGCTCATCTGCTCGCTAAGTCATATATATGAAGTGTCGATCTACGCGGAACTTCATGAGGGGTTGAAGCCATTTTAGGGTGTTCAGAGTCATGCGAGGTTTGACTTCGATATCCCTCTTTAATTGGAGATCATATGTATGAAAAACTACATTCAATTGCCACTGTTTTCCCATATCGCTCGAGTACCAGAGCATGGTGAAATTTGCAGCAAGCAGCTTGAATGACTCAATGTTCAGGAAGGTCACACCTTCCGGCATATCCCAAGCAATAACCGCTATGAGGATCAGGAGCCAGCTGAAGTGGAACTCATAGCCCTAATCCTGAGCCTCGCAACAGTCTAACTCCAGTTGGTTGACTAGGTACTTCACCAAGTTCATATGTAGGACTTCTACACATTTCCCTGTGAGAATAACGACAAACCCCATGACTTGCGTGGGCTTGTTATTCCTTACTAGATTTCATGCAATTTATTGGCATGCTAGGTGCACTGCGCCATTCTAGATGGAAGCTACCTTGTAGCCTCATGTCCCCTTCTCAACATCGCCGTAGGTATCCTTGATCTTCAGTGCTAATGCACGATCTGTGGCTTTCCCTGGATAGCAGTCCTACAGGTCAGGTCCTTGCATTTTCAATCCGGTGATCCTATGGATCAACGTCAGATTGACTGTGATACGTCGGTCTAGACATAAGTAAACTACATGGTAACATGAGAGTAGGAGCTTAACACATGCGTTGACCTCCCGGTGTCGTCTGAAATGTGGGATCTTCATTATGTTAAAAAGGGTGGACTATGTGAGGTTCATTGTCCATGGCTGGGGGATTTTTTCGAGTTCTTCCCCTTCGTCATGGTCAAGTATTTTTATGGGGCAAGCATACTATGGTTCTTGCAGCATCCTATATTGAAGTCGCTGAAATTCAATGTTGGGATCTTGTCCTGTTTCACTCTAACTGTGTGTATCCCCTTTGGGAGGTATGCATTAACCATGGTGTACTCGAAATCTCTCGGCACACTATAATGACTCACCGCTCCGGCCAGGGGTGGGATGTAGTGGGGTAAGATGGTCGGGATTAGATTCACATTTTTTAGGTCATCTCTGTGCTTGGTTCTCTTTTCTGTGATGACTCGGGATGGTCTGGATCCACGAGCGGTCGACAAAGAGGATTTCACTCCTCTCATCGAAGACACTTGAATACTTTCAGACATTACTTTCTCAGCCATGAGATCGATGAGAACTTATTCGATTATTTTCTCCATGACTCTGAGCTCGTACGACATACACACTTAGATCGGATGGATGAATGACTGTGCAACACAATATAACCGGTGTCGATCTTACTAATCACAACGCGGTAGCAATGACTTCTCTCTGATACAATTCAAAAAAGTGTTCTCGGTGCAACAGTCAACGGAATAAGTAGACAACAACGTACCAGATCTCTTCAACGGACAAGAGACCTTCATTAATTCAGTTTTGTCCGTTACGGCACAATCCCAATGGTCTGATGGTGATCCTTCTGACCACAAATGTCGTTCTAACCATTCGGGGCATCAATCTAATGGTTATACTATTTCCAATGGCTATATTGCTTCTCCATGGAGAAGTGCCATGTGTCACTGTTCTACTATCCCGACAAAGTTCCAGTTTTGCAAGTTTTCCTTTTGCGAAGTTCCCTCTGGAATCTTCTGTATTTTTTCAATATTTTCTCTCTTCTTACTGAGCTTTCTATCCTTTTTCCCAGTGATCTTCGTCTCGTTATTCCTCTTTCCAGTTTGATTCTTATCTCTTCTTGGCATAGTAACTTTGCATTGTTGAGATTCTTTCCTAGGATTCAAGGGAAATAATTCTTCGCTATCTAGGGTAGGTGATTTAGTCTTCTGTGAGTCTTCTTGTGTTCTTTCAACTTTGACATCCCCGATTTTAAATAGCTTCGATCTGTTCTCCTGCTCTTCAACCAAGTGTGTGATCCTCCTAGTCATGAAATATTTTAATTCTTACTTCTTCTTCTTTCGTCCTGGCCTAATCCCTTCTGATCCAAGCTTTTCATAGTAACATAGCAAATGGGGTGCTATTCTAAATAAATTTAACAACCTAAAAATATTCTTCTGTCGAAGTTCCATGAGCATTCATAGATATCTGGGTAAGTCTTCCACATAGGGTTATCATATTTCCTCTAAATAATCCTATTCCTCCTAATGAAGGAATCATAGCAGGCTTTCCTAAAATTTCCCAAGTTCTTTCTGTCATTATATTCACCTGAGTTTCCTCATCCAGAATATAGTTAATGTTGAAGCCTCCTATTCTTACTTCTCTTTTCTCTTTCTCTTTTAAGATCTCTGATAGATTAGTATCTATGTGGTAATTCAACGTTTCTTTCATCTGTAATAGTATAGTCTCCGATTCCTTCTTGGGTTTTGCCATGGTATCAGTTTCTTTACCTTTCTCAGGGTCTACTTGTTCCATATTCATTCTTCTTAGCTTAGAAATCATTCTAGGGCAATACAAAACTCCATGATCCATAGCTTTACAACAAATACAACTGGGTCTTCTACTAGGGAATTCCTTAGCAAGATGTCCCGGTCTTCTGCAACTGTAACAACGAGATAATTCTCTCTTTCTCTTAAATGATCCCCAATGTTTCCTGTACTTCACACTAGGATAACAGTAGCTAACCTGCAAAAAATTCTTTCTAGGGTCCTGCATCCATATCATTCCAAACATTCTTTCTATGGATAGGAATAACATATCTGTCACTATTCTTATTATATCTACTCATATCAAATCTTCTTTCTTCTAGTTGCGCCCTAGTTTTCAGGGTAGGAATTTTTTTATCAAACATACCTAGATCCATATTCTTGAAACAAACATTTCCACTTATCTTACTTTCGGCAGAGCGCACAACTTCCATCTCTAATACTTTTCACTATTCTAACCTCTATTAGAGCACAAAGTGTTCAGATATTACCTCTTTTCTTAATATCTGCCTCCTTCCTTAGCATAGAGCTTCACAAGTCAAGCAACAGATCTACGCACAAAGATTTATTTCTTTTCCTCAATTTCCAACAATCAAAGTTTCAGGTTAGATCTTCGCACATATATTCTTCTTCTTACTCAGTTCCCAGCAATCACAGTTTTAGGTCCCAACAATGGAACCATTTATTGGCATAGGGGCAGACCCAGGGTTCAATGCTCAAGAGCGCATCAACAAAACCCTAACTGCCGACCCTTTTAGAAACACTTGTGAAGAAGATGAAGTTTCACTCGAGGTAGAAGCAAGGATGGTTGCAGGACTTAGCTATCTGCAACCTTATTTGGGACATAGATATATGATTATAACACCTTATCAAAGCACTTAGCAATTACAATTCATCAGTATTAAACCAATATCTATGCAAACGAAGCCCTAATTACAAAGCATCACAGTATTCAACCAGATCTAGTATGTTCAAGCACTAAGCACATCCACATAGGTCATCTATAGAATTCATCCATATTATTAATCACGTAGCATCAACAGATCTATCTATCATTCATCTATATCAAAGCATCTAAACAAGTAAACACATAAACACATCAATACATTGCACAAAAAAACCATAACACAAGATATACATGGTTCACCTCCACCCTGGGACTACGTCCACCAAATATTATTCTCTTTATTATCTTTTGTCAAGCTTCTTACAGGAACAAAGCATCAGAACCCTACTTTGCATAGTACAAGATATCTGTGTGCACCTCGCCAGATCCTCCTTCCCCAAGTAGATCTAGGCACAAAGCCTTACACAATCTGCGCAAAAAGCACTACATATGACTTGCACTTAGCTCTGAAAGTATTAATCACTTCTTCTTGCACATAGCCAGTACTAACACTCAGCCATCGGTCACTTGCACTTAGATCTGCAAGTCTCACATAGTATGCACGAAGCACTTACAACTATTACTTGCACTTAGCACAACTTACAACTTCTTCAATCACATAGATCAAACTAATTCCTACATCGCCTAGCTTTCTATTTATACATTACAAAATAGGCCTAAGCATGGGTAAACCCATGGGATGACATCCCCATACCCATTACATAACCCAAAACCCAAAAATCCCTGAAGAGGGGCCGAGATCTCGCAATCTCCGCTTTGTCTTGCGCTCTGGCTTCGACATCATGTTGAAGTCACAAAAATAGGTTAACCATGAAAAAGGATACTCAAAACTTGGTCAAGGGACAACATGTGTTCTTAGGTAAATATAATCCATGCATAGGGAAATCAGAATTGGCATATGACACCATGTTGGTTGTGTGCACAGTTTTGCTGTGTGATCAATATGTTGGTGCACGTAGTTGTTTGAGTTACTTTCGCTGCTTAAATTTGTGATTTAGTGTGGAGGGACTCAGCTCGAGGTTGAGTGCACTAATTCAAGTTATATTTCACAGACTTGTGATTAGAATAGAATCTATGCAGTGCACTTTTGGAGTAACATTGCTCAGTAGTATGTTGGGGATGTTACAATTTGGTTTATTTAGAGCTACGATATTTGAGATTGGGTGACGTGGCCCAACCTAGGGTGGCTGGGGACATTACATTTTGGTATCAGAGAATATATTTGGAGAAGTGTGTGGCGTAGCCCATCCTGGGAGGCTGGGGAATTTACAGTTTGGTATTAGAGAAATTGGTTCAACACTGGACTTGTATGGGCTAGAGTTCAACAAAACTTTGCAGAGCTACGATTTCCCCACTGAGCCTGCATGGGATGATTTTTACTTAAGGAAAAAATTTAAATGACAAGTTGCCAATTTTGAAATTTCAACACAGACATGGTGCGCATAAGATAGGAATGAACAAATGTGCATGCTAAATTTATGATATTGTTGAGTGCGACACTAGTATTGCATAGTAAAAAATGGTGCATGGGTGTGCGCACTAAAGGTTTTGGGGTTGCACAAAACAAAGTTGTGGTGCATGAACACTACTGATACTCAGTGTACAAGTTAAAATTTGACATCGCGCATTGGTGTGTGATGAATATCAATGCACACATGGGCTTTAGAAGAAAGGATTTTGACAAGATGGTGCAGAGTTTTCATGAATTTTTGTCATGAATTCGTCTAAAAAATCTTGTTGTATACACATTTTACAGAATTCTCAGTGATTATAGAAAGACACAAATACTGCAGAAGGTCAAAAGCATGGAATATGAGCAGAGGAATTATAGTCTTGATGATGAATTCAAGGATTTGTATGTCGGTTTGGGCGCTGATGGTACAAAATCTAAGGAGGAGCGCATGAAATTCATAGAAACCATAAAGGGATTGCAAAAATATTTCCATAGCTATAAATATGATAATGTAAGGCTTATGATATCCAAGGAGCGGCAACATGACTTCAATGTCAAGATGATGCAAAGATTGGAAAGAATAGAAAAAGAAATGGATAAAGAGATAGAGACAAGTAGGTCAAGTAGTCGCAGGTCTCATAATGAGAAAAGAAGAGAAGAAAAAAATGTTGATAGGAATCATCATCACTCACCAAAGCAATCTTTTAGGAAAGTGCATAGTATATCAAGTCCATCTTCTATCTAAAAGCATAAGAGAAGGATTAGGGTGGATGAGCTATAGGGAGAAATGAATAAGATCAATCCTCCTTCCTTTGACGGTGAGCATAAGAAGAATGAATATGTATAGACATAGTTGTTGGGTATGAGGAAGTACTTCCAACTTCATAATTATTTTGTGTAGGAAGAAGGGAGAATTTCCATCTATTAGCTAAAAGGAAAGGCATAAATGTTGCGGGATCAATTTGTGCTTGTGCAACACATTGATGAGAAGAAGGTTACTTGGAGGGACTTCAAGAGGTATTTCCAAAAGAAATATTTAACCAAGAGATACTATGACAAAAAAATGAAGGTGTTCTTCAAACTCAAGCTTGGGAGTATGGCGATAGATGAGTATGAAATAAGATTCTTAGATCTTCTGAAATATGTCACATTCATCAAGGATGAGCAAGTTAAAATTAATAGGTATCTAAGTGGCCTGCCCTCATTTATCAGTGACAAGATATAGTATGATGACCCTAAGACATTAGAATAAACCATAAGGAATTCTAAGTGTTTTTATGAGAAGCAAAGGGGAAGATCGAATTTCCAAAAGGATTGGAAAGATAAGATGAAAAGTAAGGTGGAATAGAGGAAGAAGGGGGATGAGCCACCATTTTTCAAAAATACTGTGCAAGGAAAGACAACTCCCAAGGAGTTTAGAATGCCAGAGACATTGGAAAAAAATCCATGGAAGCAATCTATTAAATTTTGGATTTGTGGTGGAGATCATATGCACAGAGATTTCTCTCAAAGAGGTGATAAATCAAGGACTACACACAATGTTCAACAAGTTGTGAAACTTGAGGACATGGGAAGAAATGTGCCAAGGATTTACACAACGTTGGATAACAAGCAAGTTGAGTTTCACTCACACATGATTGAGGTGGAAGGTAATATTAATGACCAACCTATTTCTATTTTAATTCACTCAGGATCCAGTCATATTTATCTAGATCCTAATATGGTGGTCAATTTCCAATTTCCAAGAAGAAAGCTTGGAAAACCTTGGTTGGTGCAGTTAGCTATAGGAGAAAAAAGGAAAATTAATTAGATTGTCAGGCATGTCCAATGGAAATGAATGGACTGTGCACAAAAGATGAGTTGAATACTATACCTTTGGTATTGTAGGATTGCCTCATTGGTATGGATTAGTTGGATGAGAACCATGATGTCCTAGACTGTTACAATAAGGAATTTACTTGCTTGGATGAGGAAGGGAACTTGAGGATAGTTCAAGGAATTCCAAGAGATATAAATATCAGAGAAGTTTTATCTTTGCAGTTGAAAACAATCTACAAAAAAGGAAAAAGGATGTCGAGTATGTGTAGCATGCATGGAAGAGGAACCTAAGGATAAAGTGTTGAGTGTTGAAGACTACATAGTACTGAAAGAGTTTGAGTATTTATTTTAAGAGACACCGAGATTGCCTCCAAAAAGATATATTGATTTCTCTATAAATATGATTCCTAGAGCAACACCTGTATCCAAGACTCCTTATAGGATGAGCACAACATAGTTGAAGGAGTTGTAGATGCATATTGAAAAGCTTATGAATAAGGGTTATATACGCCCAAGTGTGTCACCTTGGAGTGTGCCAGTTTTTTTCATGAATAAGAAGGATGGTATGCTGAGACTTTGTATCAACTTCAGGAAATTCAACAAAGTAACATTAAAGAACAAGTATCCTTTTCCAAGGATAGATGATCTCTTTGATCAGCTGTGAGGTGCACAAATATTTTCAAAGATTGATCTCATATCTAGACATCACCAAGTGAGAATAAAATAGGAAGACATTAGTAAGACTGCATTCAAAACAAGGTATGGTCATTACGAGTTTATAGTGGTATCATTTAGGTTGTCGAATGCATTCGTTGTCTTCATGTGTCTGATGAATGGATTTTTCAGATAGCATTTAGATAAGTTTGTCATTTTATTTATGGATAACATACTTATTTACTAAAATTATGAAGAGGAGCACAATTAGTACTTGAGGATGGTGTTGCAGGTATTGAGGGAGCATCAACTTTATGCAAATATGAGCAAGTGCTCATTTTTCTAGTGAAAGATTCATTATTTGGGTCATGTCATTTCCAAGGAACGAATAGTTGTGGATCCAAAAAAGATAAAATCCATTAAGGAATGATCAACACCAAGAAATCCTGTAGAGGTGAGGTCCTTTATGGGACTGGCAGGGTACTACATAAGGTTTATTGAAGGATTCTCATAGATTGTGCATCCAATCACATCCCTATAGAAGAAAGGTGTGTGATTTGCATGGACTCTATATTGTGCAAGGAGTTTTTTAGCACTTGAAAATTTTGTTGATGAGTGCGCCAATTTTGAGGATTGTGGATCCTGATACAAATTTCATTGTGTGCATAGATGCATGCAAGGAAGGACTTGGTGGATTCCTTAGTCAAAATGGAATGTGCTGTGATACGAATCAAGAAAGTTAAAAGAGCATGAAAGTCTCTATGCTACTCATGAATTGGAATTGGCATCCATAGTGCATGCCTTGAAGGTGTGGCGACACTATCTCATGGGTAAAATATTTGAGCTAAGGATATACCATAGTGGTATAAAGTATCTATTTGGATAGACAAGTTTAAATGTAATACAAAAAAATGGTTAGAATTCCTTAGTGAGTATGAATTTGACATATAACATATCAGAGGAAAGGATAATGAGGTGGATGATACACTCAGCAGGAGAGTGAATGAGATTCATGCTATTGTTATCATGCACAAACTTGATTTGTGCAACAAAATTTTAGAAGTTTCCAAATCATATATTCGCTATGTGGACATAAAGATGACTTTACAACAAGGTATGTTACAATAGAAGTTGGAAGGTTATGAGCTACGAGAGGATATGATCCTCATGTATAGATGCAGAGTCTATGTGTTGAATGATCAAGATTTGAAAAGAATGATATTGTCATAGATGCATAAGGTTCCTTATGTTGGACATCCAGGTTACCTGAAGACAATTGTTACAGTTAAGAAGAAAATATATTGTCCAAGTATGAGAAAGGAAGTTGTTGATTTTAATGCAAGATGTATTGAATGTCAGAAGGTTAAGGCTGAGCACAGACATACAACTCATTTGGTGCAAACCTTTCCAATTCCTGAGTGGAAGTGGGAAAATGTGACCATGTATTTCATAACTAAGTTTCCTAGAACCACTAAGAAATATGATTCTATTATGGTGGTGTTGGACAAGCTTACTAAAGATTCATATTTTATTCTCATGAAGTCAACACACAAAGAAGTTAACATTGTTGAAATATACATGCGAGAAATTGATAAGCTACATGGTATACCTAATACCATTGTGTCTAATAGAGATTACAAGCTCACCTCAAACTTTTGGAAAGGGATATTCAATGGATTTGGGACAAATCTGAATTTCAACACAAAATATCACCCCGATTCAGATGGACAAACAAAGAGGGTAAATCAGGTGATTGAAGACATGATGAGGATGTATGTCATCGAAAAACCATCCAAGTGGGAAGAATATATTCACTTGGTAGAGTTTACTTACAATAATGGGTATCAAGCATCTTTAAAGATGAGCCCATTTGAGGCACTTTATGGCAGAAAATTCAACACACCATTAAGATGGGACAATCCAGCAGACCGCGTAGTGGTGGGGCCAAATCTTCTTCGGGAAATGGAAGAAACGATAGGTAGAATTTAAAGGTTGCACAGGACAAGAAAAAACGTTGCACAGATAAAGGTAGAACCCACATATATTTTAAAGTGGGCGACCCTGTGTTTTTGAAAATGAAAGCCAGGTGCAGTTCCCTGAAGTTGGGGAATTGTTTTAAGTTGGCATCACGCTATTGTGGGCCATTTGAAATCCTATAAAGGATTGGTCCTGACACATATATGATTACATTTCCTGCATACTTGTGTATTCATAATGTTTTCTATGTGTCATTTTTTGGACACACCTACCACACCGAGAGAGGGGGGTGAATCAATGTAGGGATCTTTTTACTCCTTTTCAAAAATACCTTAGTTAGAAATCACCATTTACTCATCATTCATTAATTTCATTTATAACAATTTGTATGTAAACATATATCAGTAGAAAATATCATCAATAATCCATCACCACAAGGAACACAAGGAACATAAGATATATGTATAAGTTTCTTTTATATTACGAACTACAATCCTTGGTGGTTTTTTTAGCAAAAAATGAATAGAGCAACAACTCTACAAGAGCAC
This sequence comes from Picea glauca, assembly GCA_000966675.3. Lineage (NCBI taxonomy): Eukaryota > Viridiplantae > Streptophyta > Pinopsida > Pinales > Pinaceae > Picea > Picea glauca. Next base: position 80,258 of record JZKD02S1745510.1, on the reverse strand, counting down.
CAAATCTCAATGCAAGACTCGACCTACAAATATTAGGATCAACTGAGAAGAGGAATCGATCCTCAAAAGATACCAATCTGACAATAGGTACGTCACATGTTTATACTACAACCTGGATATGTACACGACCTGCCTATACTACAACATGCGCACGTACATGCCCTAACCCACTGTCAGCCTGCTTACACCTTTAGAAACTAGGGTTTCTGAAACTTCACAACTTCTTCCCTTTAGACCCTTACTACCTCTGTCATATTGGTCCAAAAAGGATCCAAAGAAGGTTAAGAACAACTCAGAACTCATAAAGGAAACTCGGGACACTTAGAATGGCTTCAATAGTCATAGAAAGGGAAAAAATTCAAAGTTCCAAAAACTCAATGAAAATGGAATTATCGTGAAGAGAGCATCACAATATTTCTAATGGTGCAAATGGATCATCAAATGGAGTTACATATCAAAAGATATTCGCGGTCAAATTTTTGGTCAACCTAGCCTAGTAAACATGGATGAGTCAACATCCATACTACTGATGTCAACATCAGTATGAATGATGTCATCATTCATATAACTTATGTGGAAAGTGCATAGGGCGACATGTGTCATGATGATGTGGCAACACAAGAGGCTACCACATGTCACTCATTTTTGGACTTTTCAGGCTGACATGTGGACAAATGAAAACGTGCCATGTAGAGGTACATACAGGACACATGGCATCCGTACACTACATGGCAGGCTGATGTGGCATCTGTAGAACATGTCGTAGGGTGACATGTAAGGATGATTGTACAATGAGGTGATGTGGGCCAATGTTTGGCTGCCATGTGGTAGTGGGAAAATGCCCAATGACGCCCAACAACTGGAAATTCAATATATATATATATATATATATATATATATATATATATATATTAAATATACCACCAAATCTGGCAATGGTTTCACCAAATTGGAAACATATTCCAACTTCCCTCCATTTTAATAGCCACTCCACCAAATGTACCAGCATGCCAAGAAAAATAACAATCGCCAAACTATACCCCAAAAGAAACGGGAGTCTGCGGGTTCAACCCCGGAACCTCTGGTTAACCTATGCCTTAATATAGCATCCACTAACCATTTGGCCAACAACCTCATTATTACACAATCACCTGATTTGTATTATAAAAGGGGGTTCCACCAGTGTATGGAGGGGAGGAGGAACCAAGGCACGGCTATACGAACAAGGAACATATTTCAAGAAATTTTTCCAGGCATTAGTTGCAGGTGCAAGCACGAAAAATGAGGCGAGGTTTTTGCTAGGTCCGAAAGTGCTAGACTCGGATCGAGGCATGGAGACATTCATTTTTAGGTAATTCGACGCCATGAATGCAGTGGTGATGTTTATTTTTTGATATGAGAAAAGATTCTATAGCATAACTCCAGAATGAGGTATACTTATGTATTTTGCCCAATTCTTTTGTGGAGTTAATAAAAGGGCCTACCCATTTGAGAGTAGTACTCGGAGACGTAGTCCACCAGGGACGAACTCCGTTATCAATTTTTTGCATTCATATTTCATGATTATGTCTCTTTCCTTTTGAGATTTTCCTTCTTTATGGTGCACTTTAGTTGATGCTTATTTAATACAATTCTTTAATAAGTCACTAGATGAAAAGATCATGGATCACATATCCACTTATGATTTGTCACTGCACTCTTCCTTTCACTACCCAATATATACCATAAATAATCACAAACATATATGTTCCATCCAACAACCTATGCATGATCCTCAACCATACACCATCACAAATTATAGATATTTATCAATCAGAACAGATATGAACTACTCAACCAACCAACTACCACATTTAGGCATCAATACAACCATACAAAGAATGCCTCAAGCATTAACCATACCATGAGAAAATATAAGGATGAAGACAACATATATAACCATACCATATAATCGGTAGTAGATCTGAATCAGTATACTATTGTTCTGGGAATTTTCTTTAGACTTCAGGGACCTGGCACCAGTACTTTCTCAAGCTTCTATGGATTTTTCTTCATGTACGCTCCCTATTATACTACTATCCCACATATGTATGCACCCTTTTATATTGATATCCCACATACGTATGCACCCTATTACACTGATGGCTCACATACATCTTAGAAACTAGGGTTTCTCAGTATTTCTGAAACTCCAAAACTTTGACTGTCAATACCTTAGACTTATGAAACTTTTGATGCGTCCATGAGTACCTTCAATGAATATTTCACCAAGAATATATCTTCAATATTTTCAAGAGATACACTAACACGAGTGACCCTTGATATCTTATTTATAGTTCTCCAAGTATCTTCCTCATTTAACCAACTCTAACCAACTTCCTTCTTTTAGGGGCTAACCCACTTTTGACCTCTTGTCCACTTCTAACCCACTTTGTTGCAAATAGTGAATTCTCCACTTCTAGTTACAACTAATTTATTTTTAATTGTTTTCTTGTTGCAACCACTTAACCCATGACTAACCACTTTGACTGGTCAACATCTAAGAGCTTCTAAAACAATTTGACTTTTTTGACCTTCTAGGGGCTTCTAGACAACACATGAGGGTTCTCCAACTTCACAAGACCATAACTCTTTAAACGCGAGGAGTTATGTGACGTTCCACATATCACTGAAAATGGCATGATGAGCACTATCCATCTAGAATAATTTCACTTGCAAATTCATGGATCTTCATTACAATATTCCAGAATCAATCCTTGGGTTCCTTAACCACACATCTAGGATGACTCAACCACTTAACCATTTGGAACTCACAAAGTGTCTTCTTGTGATGGATTTCACCATAAGGGGACCACTTTGGATTTCATCCATTTTGTATTTCCTATCAACCATGGAAAGATAACAATCACCAATCTTTACATCATCACGTCTATACATCAATCCATGACAATACATCACTATGACACCACTTGACATCTTTGACATCAATTACATCTATGATAACATAGGCCATCGATCAATACATAAATGATACTAGGAACATACATCAACTCTTTGACATCAATGACATCATAATGCAACAATCTCCCTCTTTGTCATTGATAAAAATACCAATCATTGATGTCAACACCAATCATTGATGGAAACATGTAGACATGGAAATTCTCTTCATCAATAGTCATCTGAATGATATCAATGTGACTATCTCTTCCCCTTTGACATCAGTGGAAAAGGGTATTTCTTTCATTGGGGCTACTACCCCTGCCCGAACTTTCCTTGGGGCTACTCCTCATGTCTGGATGCCTTTGAGCTTCCTCTAAATAATATATTCCCTTTTGGAATCATGCTATTGCAACCAATCAAGGGAAGAGGAATAACTCCCCTATAGATATGTCTCCCCCTATCTTATCTGGAAGATGAACAATATGGTACCACTCCAATATGCTTCTGCTGCAAAAGATACTTCTCAACCGGAACATAGATCAACTGCTCATATTGGTCTGCTCTTACTATGATGATCCTTGGACCTGTCTATGCATCGTAATTGTGCAATACTATACTTTATGAATAAAAAGGATATGTCAACAGTCAATATAGAATCATGAACAAAACATCAACCATGTACATCCTATTCCATACCACGTGCCAACCATGCACATCAACACCATACAATACGATCTCATCACTGAAGTATATATGCCAATAATATGTGCCAAAAAGTGTACCAATCATATATCAGGATCATCAACAAGTGCCTCTATCAATGTACCAATAACATCGTCAACATGCCAACCATGTTCCTCAAACAAGTGTCATATCACATTTTATATGCCTCTATCATAAACCAAGTGCCAAAAATCATGTGTCAAGATATGTATCTCAACCATCAAGCATAAAATAATGTACCAACCAAGCACCAAAACAAGTGTCTCAACTATCCCATACATCATGTATCAAAGTTATGACAAACAAGTAATACCAATGATGTAATTTAACCAAGTACCATCACCCACAATCATCTTCCCTCTACAAGTGCATGAACCATGCACCAAACATGTATTACTACATGTACCATATAAAGTGAATCAACAATGCACAAAAATTCAACAAGATGAGCCATAGTCAAGATGTGTTCCCATATATGTATGCCATATAAACCATAAACCATTTGCCAATCATACTTGTAGAAAGTACCTCAACCAATGTACCAAGTATGTACCAATCATGCATCAAATATAGATTAAACTATGACTCATCAATGATGTACAACATAATCACCTCATCAACTACATGTCCCAATATGTATCTCAACCACATGCCAAATGCATGCACCAAAAAAGTTCAACAAATATGCCTCTAACAATACATCATAAGATATATCAATGGAGCTCACATATGTACCATCCATGTACCATAACAGATCTGCCTCAACCACCATTCACTAGAGAAAATAGTAAGTATCCAATAGTATCTCTAAACATGTATCGGATGTGTGCCTCAATAGATAAATGATATCTCTAGCTAGAATCACATCATCATGATATATCTCATAACCAAAGTGTCATAACTTCACTATCATAACCAACATTGTTTCTCAATAGAAAATGCCTCAATCCATACTCCAGAGTTATTTATCATGCATCCAGGATAGGCATCAAACATATGATTCAACACTCAACCATATTTCATCACCACACATACACTAAACATACATGCAACCATATAATCATGAAAAACTACAAAAAACCATGTTAGACCCTGCAAAATAGATTTATATCATCAAATCATGTTGCACCTCATATGCATAGCCTTCTTTTCCAAAATTTTACCACAGATACATGACCTGTTACACATAATACTTGCATATGTACATGACCAATCTATAGTTCAGCTTGCATATGTACGTGACTTCTTCCACAAGAGCCCGTGTATGCTTCTGAAAATGTCAAGCTTGGGCTTTCCTCATGGCTACCTTTCTGTTCTGGTTGTTCAGTCTTCTTTACCCACTTCTCAGGGTGTATTAGCTTCTCATAACTTGAGCTCTAAGATTCCATATTTTCAAGATTGTCTTCCTTCCTAGATTCAGGTGCTCTTCTTGCAATACTATATGAAGCACTCTTCATGGATTGTCTTATTCTGTTCCAACAATCCTGGGATTTGTGACCAAACCTGACGCAGACGCCCTGCCCTCGGGACGGGATCTGCACAGGGTTTTTCTAAATCTGCCCTTTGAGTGTAATTGACTCCTTGTTTTTCCCTCGATGAATATATCATACACTCATAGTGTATCCACAGGTCCTTATGATTTGAGCATGCGTGAGAAAACATCAGTCATCAACTCTTATATTCTAACCAACAATGAAATTTCATCTTTCGCCAAATAGGAACTTCAGGTTTCACGATTTCGTGATACCCGATGTCAAGGTTCTTGTCTCTTCCACCTAACAAAACCCAAAATGTCGAAATGCCAAAGTATTTGGCCATGTCCTGATGTAGGAGCATCCCTCACGACAAGCAAAACCAACGTGGAAGCAGAAGCTAGCTGGAAGACGTCCAGCGCAAGTTTTTGAATTTTTAAATTTTCCCTTGAAGTTGATGCGCTAAATATAATTGAGATCATTTAATTTAGGCACCTTGGTAAAAATGTAATCATACCTCGAGCCATACGCTCTCTTCTTATATAGACAGAGGCATTTATAGTAGTAGTTGCAGGTAGATAGAATTGAATTCTTAGATTAGACAATTCTAGAAGAAAAGAGGGAAACGGGATATAGACACCCTCATTGTGCATTGTAACATTAGCAACAGGAGTAAGAAGAGTCTAGAGCATAGGAGAATAGCAGAGAATTGTAGAAACCACCCATGTATAGATCTTGAATTAATAGAAGAAGTTGATTCAGATTCATGTCTGTCATGTTATTCTCTGTGTATGTGTGTTGAATGCTCTGCTTATGAATATTACTTCCTGTTATGCATTTGTTATTATGCTGTGTGTATGATTTCGTGGGTTAAGATCGAAATCTGAGAGGAAGTGAGGTGAGTTACAATTGTTTCTCTCTTGAGCAAAGATTCCTGCAAGGAGTGCAGTTGAAGTCGTCTGCAAGGAGTGCGTTGACAGAAGGCTCAGAGAGTTAACTCTTGTTCTCAAAACACTCAGAAGTGAAAGTGGGTTGTCAGAGCTGTGCAAGGAGTGCACAGGCTAAGGAAAGTCTCATTCGTGACACTGAGCGAAGTATTGAAAGACTGATGTTATGGGCATACGCAGAGTCAAGGAAGCTCGAACAGTTGAAGTGTTCGCAGGCTTGCTGCAAGGAGTGCGTGAAAAGAACCTCGTTGAGGTTGAAGTAACTTAGCAAAGCTCAGGAAGGATAGGCCTCTGAGTCACTGAAGATCAACGTAAATAAGTGTGACTTGAAGTCAGGAAGAAACGTTGCAGGTTGGCGAAAGGGTGAAGGAATCTCGTGGAGAGATACTCTTTTTCATTTCGTGGATTACCCAAGGAAGAACAGACGGTCGAAATCTTCTGAAGAGATTTCGCGAAGTTTTGAGGATCGTCAGATCTTGCAGAGGTGCAAGGAGGTTATTGCGAGAAGATTTCAAAGAATTTGAAGCTCGGGAGAGGTAGAGTCATCGATTCAGAGTCACAGGAGCCGACATATCTACACGTGGTATCGTGTATCGGGGACTCGGGAGTTGAAGCCCCAAAAGTTGTGTAGCAAGAACCGCGATATCGCAAGACGCGATATCCCTGCAAGATCAGAGCCATTCGTTGAGGAGGATGCGTGTAAGGAGATTCTCATCTGGCAAACTCGGGCATTGGAGGATCGAAAGGGAAGCCCTTCAGCTTCGCGAGTAGAGAAGTGGCGAGAGGACTGTAGCCGTCCATATGAGGAGGACAGGTGGCAGAGATCATAAGATCTCGTGAACTCGGGAGTTCGCAAGGTAAAGGCCCAAGTATTGGGTATTCAAAGTCATGAGGCGCGAGGACGCGAAGCAGTGAAGTAGCGAGAAGATTGTAGCTATCCATCTGAGGAGGACAGGTAGCGAGAGATCGAGAGATCTCGTGAACTCGAGAGTTCGCAGATTGAGAGTCCAAACATTGGGTACTCCAAGTCACGAGGTCGCGAGGGAGCGAGAGAAGGATAGCCGTTGGATCCGGATCGTGGGAGGACCATTGGATCCGCACGTGGGATCGTGTATCGGGACCTCGCAAGAAAAGGTCCGCGAATTTAGGCATGGGGATCGCAAGATTGCGAGAAGGCGATATCCCGACAGCTGGAGAGTAGTGTGGGCCATAGCGGAGCGCGAGTGGAGTACAAGTGGCACAAAGGATTCGCGAGTCGCGAAGTGCCGAGGAGCCGAGATTCGTGTGGACGCCGAGTCGCGAAGTGTCGAGGAGCCAAGGTTCGTGTGGACACATGGCAGAGCATAAGGTGGGACCGCACGACCGACGGGTGGACACACGTTGCTTGGAGATAGGAGTCAACACTCCGTTGAATTCTCGCATCTCGGAGACTCGCGGGATAGGAGGGGGAAAGCCCGACGGTTCAACCCGCGAGGTTGCGAGTAGTGAAATCCGGCGAGGGAGGAGTCAACTTGGAGTTGACCGATCTCATCTCGGAGGATCGTAATGGGAGGCATAAGAGTTCGGCTCAAAAACTCACGAGGTTGCGAGGTTGTGAGAGGTGCTAACATTAAGCTTAGCTCACGGTTGCATGAGGAAGGAGCTATACCCGTATCACCAGATCGGGTATCGCAAGATTTGAAGGAAAGAGTTGGAGGTTTTAAGTCTCGAACTCGCGAGATAGAGAGATTTAGTTGATATCCCGGTGGTAAAGGGGAGACCTCGAGGAAAGATTGTTGTGGGTGCATATTTCTCGATAGGGAAATAGAAGAACCTTCGAGTTCTTCGGGCCGAGAAGAAGAAGGTCCTATGAGAGCACACATGCTTGGGTGGCATGCCCCTGTGTCATGTGGTATCAGAGCATAGAAAAGTTTCTTTACTTTCTGTAGTAAAGGACAAGGATAGTACACCATGCTGCCAAGGAGAAGGGGTAGACAATCACCCGATCCAGAGGAGGAAAGGGAAATGTCCAGAGAAAGAGGTAGGCAAGTACAGAATCCAGATGTGGAGAGAGAAGTGCAAAATCTTTGTGCCATAATGGAGGACATAGAGATATCACAAAGGTGAAACGCTGATGCAGGAGATATCAGTGAATCCAAGGATGAAGGTGATGTTGGACATGAAGAAGAACAAATCCCAGTGGAAGATGCAGCCAATGAGTGATTAATTAAGGCTATCACTCGAATGAGTTCGAAAACAAAAATGGACATTCCAGCTTATGAAGGAAATCTGGATGCATAAGAGCTTCTAGATTGGATTAGAGCTCTTGACACTTACTTCGATTATGAAGATATCGAAGATGATAAGAAGGTCAGACATGTCGTCACAAGATTAAAAGGACATGCAACATTGTGGTGGGATGAACTGCAAGCTGATAGGCATTGCCAAGGCAAGCAGAAAATTAAGAGCTGGGACAGGATGATTGCAAAGATGAAGGCAAAATTCATTCCCAGGGATTATCAAATTTCTCTGTTCAAGAGGATGCAGAACCTGAGACAGAAGCTGATGATAGTAAAGGAGTATACTGAGGAATTTTATAGGTTGAATATCAGGGCAGGTCATCGCAAAAGCAATAACGAAAAGGTGGCCAGGTATCTGAATGGCCTGAGATATGAAATTCAGGATGAATCAAATATGGCAACCATCCGAATGGTGGAGGATGGTTACCAATTGGCTCTGAAAGCTGAGGAGAAGCTGAGCTGTAAGCAAGGTCAGCGAGGCAGAGGCAGAAGTCAGCCCAGAGGCAAAGTAGTTGCCCAAGATAAATACCAGAAGCCCAAGGAGGAATGTAAGAAACCTCAGGGAAAGTTTGAAAGAGGTGGAACCTCACAGAGACGACCATATGTGGAGTAGCGAGGAAAAAAAATTGAACAAAGAGGAGGATATGCTGATAATGATAGGTTTCCTCGTACCAGAGGTAGAGGAAGAGGAAGAGGTGGAGTAATTACATGCTTCACGTGTGGAAAGAATGGGCACAGGTCGTTTGAGTGTCCAGAGAAAAAGAAAGAAAAAGGAGAGACTCACATCGCCGAGGCACAGAGGTGAGATGTTGAGACAGAGTACATTGAAGGAGGAAGATCGCTAGTGATGCGAAAAGTTCTTTTGACGCCAGAGAAGGAGATGGAGAATCCAGCACAGAGGAACAGTCTTTTTAGGACTGCTTGCAAGACCAAGGGTTGGGCGTGCAAAGTCATCGTGGACAGTGGAAGCACCGATAATCTCGTTTCAACCAAGATGGTAGAAAAGCTAGAGCTAGAGACAACTGATCACCTGAATCCATACAAAGTTTCATGGCTACAGAAGGGACATCAGGTAAATGTCACTAAATAGTGCTTAGTTGACATTAAGATAGGAGGATATAATGATAAAATTTTATGTCATGTTATTCCTATGGATGTCTATCAATTATTGTTGGGTAGACCATGGCAATATGATAGAAATGTAATTCATGATGGGAGGATGAACACCTATACCCTGAAGAAGAATGGGAGGACTCACATGTTGTGTCCAATTGAAGATAAAGAGGCGAAGCCGGAAGTAAGAAACACAGTACTTCTCATGAGTGGGAAGGAATTTCTTACAAAAGTTAAGAAGAAGGAGGATCCACAATTCTTTGTGGTCAGAAAGCCAAGAATTGTTCTGACTAGCACAAGAGTGGAAGATTTTCCAGAAGAAGTTCAGGAACTACTGGAAGAGTTTGCTGATATTGTGGTGGATGAATTACCTCGTTCATTGCCACCGATGAGGAGTGTGAGTCATCAGATAGACCTCATACCAGCAACTAGTTTTCCAAACAAAGCCTCGTACAGATTGATGCCGCAGGAGAATGAGGAGGTTAAAAGACAGGTCCAGGAGTTGTTGGACAAAGGCTTGGTCAGGGAAAGCTTGAGTCCATGTGTTGTTCCAACAGTACTCAGTCCAAAGAAAGATGGAGGCTAGAGGATATGCACTGATTCAAGAGCCATTAATAAGATAATTATTAGGTATAGATTTCCATTGCCAAGGATGGATGATCTGATGGATTGCTTAAGTGGGGCAAATTTTTTTTCAAAGATAGATTTGAAGAGTGGATATCATCAGATTCGTATGAGAGAAGGTGACGAATGGAAAACAACATTCAAGACAAACGAAGGTTTGTATGAATGGCTTGTCATGCCGTTTGGCTTAACGAATGAACCAAGTACCTTTATGAGGTTGATGAATGAAGTCCTGAAGGAGTTCATCGGGAAATTTGTCATCATGTATCTGGATGACATATTGGTTTTCAGTAAGACAAAGGCTGAACATTTGAAGCATTTGGCTATTGTGATGAAGAGATTACAACAGGAGAAGCTGCTGATAAACATGAAGAAGTCCTCATTCATGAAGACAGAACTCATTTATTTGGGGTTTGTCATATCTGCAAATGAGTTGAGGATGGATCCAGATAAGGTGGAGGTAATCAAGAATTGGCCATCACCGAGGAACGTATTTGAAGTGAGGAGTTTTCATGGTCTGGCTAGTTTCTACCAGAATTTCATTAGAAATTTCAGTGGAATTAGCGCAGCAATGATGGATACAGTGAAGAAAAGACATAAATCTTTTCACTGGACGGAAGAGGCTGAGAAGAGTTTCAATTTATTGAAACGAAAGATTACAGAGCAACCAATTCTGGTGTTGCCAGATTTTCAAAAGACATTTCAGGTGAAATGTGATGCAAGCGGGTTTGCCATAGGGGCGGTCTTGAGTCAGGAAGACAGGCCGATTGCATATTTTAGTGAGAAGCTGAATGAGGCAAAAGAAAATTATTCCACATATGATAAAGAATTCTATGCCATCATACATGCATTGAAGAAATGGAGGCACTATTTGATTCCAAAAGAATTTGTTTTATATAGTGATAACCATGCATTACAATTTGTGACTCAACAGGAAAAGTTGAATCAGAGGCATGTTAAATGGGTTGAATACATGCAAAATTTTACATTTGTAATTAAATATATTTCTGGTACTGCTAACAAAGTGGCTGATGCTTTGAGCAGGAAAAGTTTACTGATGCAGGAATTCAAAGTCAGGACGTTAGGCTTTGATGATCTTAAGGACATGTATGTAGATGATCCAGACTTTAAGGAAGCTTATGAAGCAGCTGAGAATCCTTTTCTCAGAGATAGAAGCCAGTGGATAGAGTATGTGATCCAGGACAGATTGTTGTTCAAAGGCAATCAACTGTGTATTCCAAATTTCTCCATGAGGGAGAACTTGTTGAAAGAGAAACACAGTGGTGGATTAGCAGGACATTTTGGCCATGACAAGACATTTGCAAAGCTGAGCAAGTCATACGTTTGGCCAGGGATGTGGTCAGAAGTCAAGAGGTTTGTAGACAGATGCAAGATTTGCCAGCATTCAAAGGGAAGGAAGCAGAATGCAGGATTTTATCAGCCATTACCCACACCTGAGAAGCCGTGGGATGAAATTAGCATGGATTTCGTATTGGGATTGCCGAGGACACAAAGAGGTTTTGATTCAATCTTTGTGGTAGTTGATAGGTTTTCTAAGATGGCACATTTCATTCCATGTCAGAAAACCAGCGATGCGACTCACATCGCAAATTTGTTTTTCAAAGAGATTGTTCGACTTCATGGATTGCTGAAAAGCATAGTTTCGGACAGAGACACAAAATTCATAGGACATTTATGGAGAACATTGTGGAAGAAGCTAGGGACTAATTTGATGTTTAGTTCTTCTTATCATCCCCAGACAGATGGACAGACAGAGGTGGTCAACAAAAGTCTGGGAGACTTGTTGAGAAGCTTGGTGATAGAGCACCATAGCAGTTGGGATAGCATATTACCGCAAGCAGAGTTTGCTTACAATGATTCAGTGAACAGGAGCACAGGGAAAAGTCCATTTCAAATTGTATATGGAATGCAGCCAAGAGGAGTTTCTGAATTGAGGGATTCAGAACAGATTGATACTAGTAGTGCTAGTGCAGGAGAATTCACTGAAGTGATGAAAGAACTTCACAGCCAGGTGAAGGAGAGACTATTGAAGTCAAGTTAGGAGTACAAGCGCAGAGCAGATCAGCATCGGAGACAACTTCAGTTTGAAGTTGGTGATCTAGTTCTGGCACATTTGAGAAAAGAAAGGTTCCTGAGAGGAACATACAACAAGATGAAGATGAAGAAAATTGGGCCGTGCAAGGTCTTGAAGAAAATGGGAGAGAATTCTTATGAAATTGAGTTACCAGAGGACATTGGAATATCTCCGATATTCAATGTTTCGGATTTATATCCATACAAAACCGATGAAGTAGGAACATAAGGTGATGATCAACCAGAGGTCCAGTGGAAGAAGTAGATGCCAGTTGCAGAGAAGCCACAGATGGAGCAGATACTGAATAAAAGAGTGGGTAAGAAAACCAGGAGGAAAGAATATTTTGAATATTTGGTCAAGTGGAAGGGACACCCAGTTGAAGATGCCAGCTGGGAGACTGAAGCAGAAATTTTGAAGCATGGACGTACCGTGCAGGAGCTCATGGAAAGGATCCCATGCAAATTTTCAAGAGAGGGAGTATGATGCAGGAGCATCCCTCACGACAAGCAAAACCAACGTGGAAGCAGAAGCCAGCTGGAAGATGTCCAGCGCAAGTTTTTGAATTTTTAAATTTTCCCTTGAAGTTGATGCTCTAAATATAAATGAGATCATTTAATTTAGGCACCTTGGTAAAAATGTAATCATACATCGAGCCATACGCTCTCGTCTAAGATAGACAGAGGCATTTATAGTAGTAGTTGCAGGTAGATAGAATTGAATTCTTAGATTAGACAGTTCTAGAAGAAAAGAGGGAAATGGGATATAGACACCCTCATTGTGCATTGTAACATTAGAAATAGGAGTAAGAAGAGTCTATAGCATAGGAGAATAGCAGAGAATTGTAGAAACCACCCATGTATAGATCTTGAATTAATAGAAGAAGTTGATTCAGATTCATGTATGTCGTGTTATTCTCTGTGTATCTGTGTTGAATGCTCTGCTTATGAATATTACTTCCTGTTTTTCATTTGTTATTATGCTGTGTGTATGATTTCACGGGTTAAGATTGAAATCTGAGAGGAAGTGAGGTGAGTTACAATTGTTTCTCTCTTGAGAAAGGATTCCTGCAAGGAGTGCAGTTGAAGTCATCCACAAGGAGTGCGTTGACAGAAGGCTCAGAGAGTTAACTCTTGTTCTCAAAACACTCAGAAGTGAAAGTGGGTTGTCGGAGCCGTGCAAGGAGTGCATGGGATAAGGAAAGTCTCAGTCGTGACACTGATTGAAGTATTGAAAGACTGCTGCTACGGGCATACGCAGAGTCAAGGAAGCTCGAACAGTTGAAGTGTTCGCAGGCTTGCCGCAAGGAGTGCGTGCAGAGAACCTCATTGAGGTTGAAGTAACTGAGCAAAGCTCAGGAAGGATAGGCCTCTGAGTCACTGAAGATCAGCGTAAATAAGTGCGACTTGAATTCGGGAAGAAACATCGTAGGTTGGTGAAAGGGAGAAGGAACCTCATGGAGAGATACTCTTTTTCATTTCGTGGATTACCCAAGGAAGAACGAATGGTCGAAATCTTCTGAAGTGATTTCGCGAAGTTCCGAGGATCGCCAGATCTTGCAAAGGTGCAAGGAGGTTATGGAGAGAATATTCCGAAGAGTTTGAAGCTCAGGAGAGGCAGAGTCGTCGATTCAAAGTCACAGGAGCCGACAGATCTACACATGGTATCGTGTATCAGGGACTCGGGAGTTGAAGCCCCAAAAGTTGTGTAGCAAGAACCGCGATATCGCTAGACGCGATATCCCTGCAAGATTAGAGCCATTCATTGAGGAGGACGTGTGTAAGGAGATTCTCATCTCGCAAACTAAGGCATTGGAGGACCGAAAGTGAAGCCCTTCATCTTCGCGAGTAGCAAAGTGGTGAGAGTACTGTAGCCGTCCATCTGAGGAGGACAGGTGGCAGAGATCAGAAGATCTCGTGAACTCGGGAGTTCGCAGGGTAAAGGCCCAAGTATTGGGTATTCAAAGTCGCGGGGCACGAGGACGCGAAGCGGTGAAGTAGAGAGAAGATTGTAGCCGTCCATCTGAGGAGGACAGGTGGTGAGAGATCGAGAGATCTCGTGAACTTGGGAGTTCACAGATTGAGAGTCCAAACATTGGGTACTCCAAGTCACAAGGTCACGAGGTAGCGAGAGAAGGACAGTCGTTGGATTCGGATCGTGGGAGGACCATTGGATCCGCACATGGGATCATGTATCGGGACCTCGCAATAAAAGGTCCAAGAATTTGGGCATGGGGATCACGAGATTGTGAGAAGGGGATATCCCGACAGCTGGAGAGCAGTGTGGGCCATAGCAGAGCGCGAGTGGAGTATAGGTGGCACAAAGGATTCGTGAGTCGCGAAGTGCCGAGGAGTCGAGATTCGTGTGGACACCGAGTTGCGAAGTGCCAAGGAGCCAAGGTTTGTGTGGACACGTGGCAGAGCATAAGGTCAGACCGCACGGCCGACGGGTGGACACACGTTTCTTGGAGATAGGAGTCAACACTCTATTGAATTCTCGCATCTTAGAGACTCGCGGGATAGGAGGGGGAAATCCCGACGGTTCAACCCACGAGGTTGCGAGGTTGTGAGTAGTGAAATTCGGCAAGGGAGGAGTCAACTCGGAGTTGACCGATCACGTCTCGGAGGATCGCAACGGGAGGCATAAGAGTTCGGCTCACAAACTCACGAGGTTGCGAGGTTGCGAGAGGCACTAACATTAAGCTTAGCCCATGGTTGCATGAGGAAGGATCTATACCCATATCACCAGATCGGGTATTGCAAGATTTGAAGGGAAGAGTTGGAGGTTTTAAGTCCCAAACTCACGAGATAGCGAGATTTAGCTGATCTCCCAGTGGTAAAGGGGAGACCTTGGGGAAAGATTGCTGCGGGTGTAGATTTCTCGATAGGGAAATAGAAGAACCTTCGAGTTCTTCGGGCCGAGAAGAAGAAGGTCCTGTGAGAGAGGACATGCCTGGGTGGCGCGCCCCTACATCACGTCCTTCTCTGCTTCTGTATCACATTTCGTGACTTCGAGAATTCCAGAATAGGGAACCCCAAGCTCTTATCTCCTAAAGTGTCAAATTTACAAATCTCGACACATTCATCAACTTTTGGCTCCTCAACGGGTTTTTTGCCTTTTCAGGGTTTCAGACTTCGCGATTCCATGAATCCTGATGTGAGGTTTCCTGACTCTCCAACCCTCGAACCCTGAAATGTTCAACAGAGTCTGACTCCGACTATTGACGAAAACTCACCACCTGTCACCTTTCCTGGCTTTCGAAACTTGAATCAGTCTTCGACTGCCATTCCCCTATCACATAGAAACCCCGAATTCCGAAGCGATTCCTTCTATGGAATCAACGATTGATAGCCTTGCTTGAGATCCAACAACTCATGTTATTTCGAGCTTCCGGGTACCGGGAGATCGAAACTATCGATCCCAAAACACTTGCCACCACAAATCCTGAATTACCTAAATCCCGAAATTCACATCAAGTTCTGTCCCAGCTCACGAATTTAGGATTTCTTCTCTACTATGCCTGATTCTTTGTCATCATGACCCCCAAAATGTCAAACTCCGAAATTTCGAAACACCAAAAATTATGCTCCTCGCCTTTACACACGATAATCCAGTTCGCGCTTCGGGAGTTCGAACAACCAAGGGTTTCATCCACACTTCAGACTTACAACCCCCAAAATGTCGAAATGGTCTTCACGGTCTAACAGTCGTAATCAACGGTCCACATTTGATCCTACCCCTTGAAGGATGGATTCATCCAATGCTTAACTTCCCTGGAGCTCTCCTGGATCCTACAATCCTCGCTATTTTGTGAATTCTCCACAGAGAATTTTGACCGTTCTATTCTTCCCTCAAGAACCTCTATGGAATGAGCCAATGTTCTTTCACCGGAACCTAACCTTCTGCATGAAGATTTCGCTTCCTGCCTTCCTTCGAACACTTCGAAGGCGCTACCCCTTTTGAGCTTTCTTTGGTAAATTCAAGCCTGGAAAAAGGGCCTCTTCTCGCACTCCTTGCAGCAGACCTTCAAATACTTCTATGTATTTGAACTCTCGACTCTGTGCACCTTCTGCAACAACAGTCTTTCTCTCTTCCACCTTAGTTAATAACTTCTAAGGACTCAGCTAGCCTATGCACACCTTGCACAGATCATGTGCTTCACTTGCACTTCTGCTGGAATGAGAACACTGGTATCCCTCCTGAGCTTTCAGAGATAAACTCTGAACCTTTGTCAATGCACTCCTTGCAGATGTTTCACTGCACTCCTTGCAGGAAATTCTCTCTCAGGAAGAGAAACAATTGAAACCCATTCTCTTTTTTCTCTCAGACTTCAAACATTTAATATGAAATCATACATTCAACACAATATTAAATCAAATGTATAACAGAGAGAATAAAACAACTATCGGCATACCATTCAACATGTATACAAAGAAAACATTATAACACCATGAGTCTAATTCAAAGCTTCTGTACATGGGTTCTTCTCTACAACTCTCTACTACAGTTTCCTTCTTCTTTTGCTCTATGCTAATGTTACAATGATCTAATGATACCATGATACAAAGATGAGGGCATATATATCTGTTTTCCCTTTTGTTCTTCTAAACTGTCTAATCTCTAATTCAAACGTACCTACTTTCATTAACTATGCATAAATGCCTCTACCTTCTACAGATGAGAGCGAATCGCTCATGATCTGTTTATAATAGTCAGATATAAATGTAAGTATGCTTCAAGCTATTACATTAATTTCTACTTCTTCATTTTTCAAAAACATTTCCCAAATTGTGTAAAATGTATGTTGCACTTTCCAGCTATCTTCTACCTTCATGCTTGCTTGGCTGGTTGCTTGCGATGCTCCTGCATCATACTCCCTTGCTTGAAAATTTTCATGAACTCCTATTCATGAGCTCTTGCATGGTCTATCCATGCCTCTGAATTTCTGGTTCATCCTCCCAACTGGCATCTTCAACTGGATGTTATTTCCATTTGACCAAGTATTCAAAATACTCCTTACTCCTGGTCTTTTCGCTAACCCTCTTGTCAATTATTCTTTCCATCTGTGGCTTTTTAGCTTGTTACACATTATTTTCATCATCCCTATGATCATTAATGATGTAAACCTATCTGTTGCCTTCAGAGGGGTCAGTGGCCTGAGTTCCTAAAGAGAGAAGGGAGAAGAACTTCTCCTGAGAAAAGAAATTGCTTTTTCCTATGTAAAAACCTTATAAAAAGGGAAGTTCGCAGGTTGCTATATAGAAAGGGTGTGAGAATGACCCATTCTCGCAAGTTGCACTATAACCAGGGTGCGAGGTGTTCGCAGGTTGCTATATAGGCAGGATGCGAGAATGACCCATTCTCACAGGTTGCACTATAGCCAGGGTGCGAGAATTCCAGCACGTGGGAAAAATGAGCGTTTTTGTGAATCTTCTAGAAGGAGAAGCTTATATGGTGAGGTGGCATCCGAATGGTTTGGATCTTACTCGCTTTCATGATTTAGTGGGATCATCCTAACCTCCTCACCTTATCTTATTCAAATTATAAAAGGAGAGGAATTCTCATGGAGAAAGTTAGATTGGATGAGCTTTTGTGAGCTTTTGGTTGGCTTGGAATTATTAGCTTGGTTGGAGTGGCTTTGAGATTTGCTTTGTCAAGATAGAGTGTATCAGATGTATGGTCTCAGAATCCTTGGAACAAGAAGTGTGTGGGGAATGAAGGAGAGTTGGAAGGGACCTTACGACATCAAGGCAACGGTTGTAATCTCTCTTTCACATTTAATATGATACAGTAATATGTTTCTTTCCCATAAAGTTAGATTTACTTTATTACATAATT
>JZKD02S1745510.1:10224-34257 GCA_000966675.3 Picea glauca | reverse complement strand
ATTCTCCACTTCTAGTTGCAACTAATTTATTTTTAATTGTTTTATTGTTGCAACCACTTAACCCATGACTAACCACTTTGACTTGTCAACATCTTCTAGGGGATTCTAGACAACAAATGAGGGTTCTCCAACTTCACAAGGCCATAACTTTATAACCGTGAGGAGTTATGTGACGTTCCACATATCACCGGAAATGACATGACGATCACTACTCATCTAGAATAGTGTCACTTAAAAATTCATGGATTTTCATTACAATATTCCAAAATCAATCTTTGGGTTCCTTAACCACACATCTAGGATGACTCAACCACTTAACCATTTGGAATTCACAAAGCATCTTCTCATGAGGGATTTCACCATAAGGGAACCACTTTGGAGTTCATCCATTTGGTACTTACTATCAGCTATGGTAAGATAATAATGACCAACATTTACATCATCCTTTCTATACATCAATCCATGATAATACATCACTATGACACCACTTGACATCTTTGACATCAATTACATATATGACAACATATTCCATCAATAAATACATCAATGATACTATCAAAATACATCAACTCTTTGACATCAATCATTTGACATCAATGAAAACATAATGCAACAATCTCCCCCTTTGGAATTGATGGAAATAACAATCATTGATGTCAACACAATTCATTGATGGAAACATGTAGACATGGAAATTCTCTTCATCAATAGTCATCTCAATCACATCAATGTGACTATCTCTCCCCCTTTGACATCAATGGAAAAGGGTAGTTATTTCCTTGGGGTTTCTCCCCCTGCCTGGAATCTCCTTGGGGTTGCTCCCCTCTGTCTGGATGCCTTTGAGCTTCCTATGAATAATATCTCCCCTTTTGGAATCATGCTACTGTAACCAATCAAGGGAAGAGGAATAAATCTCATTTGGATATATATCCCCCTATATTCTTTGCAATATGAACAATATGTTATCAGTCCAATATGTTTCTGCTGCAAATGATACTACTCAACTGGAACATAGATCAGTTGTTCAAGAATGATCTGCTCTTACTATGACGATCCTTGGACCTGTCTGTGCATTAGACTCATGCCATACCCTACTTAATGAAGCAAAAGGATCTGTCAACAGTGAATAGAGAATCATGAAAAAAACATCAACCATGTACATCCTATTCCATAGCATGTGCCAACCATGCACATCAACACCATACAATAATATCTCATCATTGAAGTATATATGCCAAGAATATGTTCCAAAAATTATACCAATGATATATCATGATCATCAACAAGTGCCTCTATCAATGTACCAATAACACCGTCAATAATGCAACCATGTGCCTCAAACAAGTGTCATATCACATATGATATTCCTCTATCATAAACCAAGTGCTACAAATCATGTGTCAAGATATGTATCTCAACCATCAAGAATCAAATAATTTACCAACCAAGCACCACAACAAGTGTCTCAACTATCCCATACATCATGTATCAAAGTATATTCTAAACAAGTAATACCAATGATGTACTTTAACCAAGTACCATCACCCACAATCATCTGCCCTCTATAAGTGCATCAACCATGCACCAAACATGTATTACTACCTATACCATAGAAAGTGCATAAACAATGGACAAAACTTCAACAAGATGAACCACAATTAAGATGTGTTCCCATATATGTATGCCATATCCACCATAAACCATGTGCCAATCATATTGTTGTTAGCTTATGAAAAAGGTATAAATATCTTCCTTTTTCCCACATTTCATGATATTATTTTGATTGAATTTTTGGTTATTTAGAAGTAAATAGAATTTAGAAAATGAATAATATACCCTTTAGCGTTGATTGTTCGAGATTAGATTACATAGATTCTAAATATGATTGGAATTGTCTGGTTTTATTGCAAGATTGGTTAAATATTGTCGAACCCAAGATAGAAAGGGGAATCTTGAAGATGCACAAGCTATTGGAGGTTGAAGACTTTATGACGCAAATCAGTTTTAAAGATAATTGAGTTACTCATTGTAATAGTAAAGCAATCCTGAGGATCTCTCGATCCTCGGGATAGCTTAATTTACCCAGATTATTGTAACATATAAGGGGTAAATAGATCTTGAAGAAAGGAGAGATTTTGCACTCAAGAATAGAGAATATAGAATTTCTATGCGTTAGTAGTTTTTATAGAAATGTTGTACCAACTATGAAATCAATAGAAGCCTCAAGCAGTTTTTCCATTTTTATATACTGAGTTTTTAATAACAGTGCTTCTAAGGACCGAGGGCCCAGTCTGAAGGAGCTACTGTTCGATCTATAATTGTATCGGCTCAAATTCTGTCTTGTGATTCAATTTTCTTTTATAGTAGTTAACAAACACATAAGTGTGTTGATGATTTCATGTCAATTGCAAAAAATAGATATTCCCTGAAGTATTGAATGATTGTTGTTCCAATTCCCATTACTGAGATTCGATGCATGACGGTTCCTCATAAGTTCACATTTGTTGTTCCTTTCATAAGTTTACATTTGTTGTTCCTTTCATAAGTTTACATTTGATGTTCCTTTTTCACTATAATATAGCTATTGTTCCTTTCAATAGAAATATGATTGCCATCTCTTTTCAGTTAGATTACGGTCTTTATTCCTTTCCATAGATGGAGTAATTCGCCTTTTTCTTTTCAGCAATTCTGATTCATAATGATAGCAATTCCTGCAAGTCTTTATCTAGATTCAATTACTGCTCTTAGAATGAATTCAATAGATTCGCTAGTTCCTTTCCTTTTGTATAGATTTAGATTTCAATCCCTAGAATCTTTAATGAATATTTGAGGAACTTGATTGCTGACAAACTCAGATCTTCTTCGCCACATGATTTTAGCCTCTATAATCTATCTGAATAGACTTTGCCAATATTCTTTGAGATAAAAGATGAATCCTCGAGTTGATAAATTAATGTTAAACTAAGGTTGTTTTTAGACATCTTTAGAGATCAACATTTTGGTACCATTGCCGGGGAAGAATGTCAAAGGTAGCATAGATTATGCCTTTGGAGGATGAGGTATTGAAGATGGAAGGTAAGAACCTATGCAGGCAATAAGTAAGATGCTTATACCAAAGCCTACCTCCAGCTGACACATTAAGAGGTTACATAGGTGTTTTTTTCCTTTTCGATTTTTTTTTCCCTTTTTGTTGTGTGAAGTGTGTATGACTAAGAAGAAAGATCTTGAAAAAAAAAACCTCCACCAAAAATTACCAAACTCCAAGGCTCGGTGCTCCCTGGAAGAAGTACTTTCATAGACGACATCATCCGAAAAGCAGAATCTCAAGCCTCGGTTGGACCTAGAAAAGGATCCACTCAAATCCATCAGGTGGCAACTTCACCAACTGCAGCCCACATCGATATTCATAGAAAAACTGAAGGGACTGAGCTAATTTTTTAGATCACAGATATTCTACCCCTCAACCCTTTAGGAGAGGGAAACTCTTGTAACCTGGACGAAGGAGAAGGAGAAACTAGTGGGATAACTAAGACAAACCCACCACCCAATCCTAAATCTCCTGCAAAATACGAAGGCATACCTGAAATTCTAGACAGAGGGAGTGCAATTAGATCCCCTAGAATATCAGATAACCAATCAATTCAAATAATATATCCGGATCAAGAAATCCCTAAAGATTTCTGGCATATTTTCTATCAAATGGCACAACCAAATCCACAATGTCCCCAGACTTCCACTTTGGAATATCCGATAGTTGATCCAATTGCCAATGCCCCCATGAAGGCTATTCCCCTACAAAACCTACCAACCTTTCATGGATTAATCTCAAAAGATTCAGACGCATTCTTATTCAAATTTGATGTCCTATGTAGAGGATATAATTACACCTCTGAACCCCAAAAATTAAAATTGTTCCCCTCCACTTTGAAAGGAGTAGCTCTACATTGGTTCATGGGATTATGGAGAGGAACTATAAACTCATGGGATGAAATGAAACAAGTCTTCTTAACAAAATATCAGGATTATTGCAGAACCAGAGACTTAAAAGATGAAATCTTTCAAATGACTGCAAAAGAAAATTAATCATTAGAAGAATATGTAGAGAGATTTCAATATAATTTACAAATATCACCCTATGGCACGCTACTAGGGGAAGTACTTAAGGAAACTTTGATTAAAGGTATGAAAGATGAATGGGTAGAAACGTTGAATTTAATGGGGAAAGGTGATATTTATCAAGAAACTTATGATGACATTGTCCTATTGTGCATTAGGTGCTCAAGAGGAAGTTCACAGACCAAATCAGGGATATGTACCCCCTTCACCAGAAATAACAATATTACCAGCGGGGGTGTTACTCAAGCTGAAGTTGGTAATCACTTAGAAAAATTTAAAACAAACATTCTGAGCACTCCGACTACACAATTGGATGTGTTGCAATCCAAACAAAAAACAATAGAAGAAGAACAAACGTTAGCTATATCTTTCCACAGGTGTAGAAGGAAACATGGCCCAAGGGATTGCCCTTTGGACGCAGTCCAGGTTTTCTCTATCTGCACTAAGGATCTGACACGGAACAATTCCCATCACTTCCTGGACTGAAATCTATCTTTAGGGAAGCATAAGACGAAACATAACCATTATATCTAATGGCTTAGCGTCGTCAATGGCAGAATCGACCCCCAAATACATTGTAGGACCCCTTCTCCTTCTTCCCCAAGTAGTATAACCAGTAAGCTCCTGCTAGCACATGGCAAGGTCAACCATTTAATAATCAAAACTGGCAACCCCAACAATATCCACCTGTAAATCCCACTTGGCAAAACTAGCCCACTGCAATCCTTTCTTTGAAGAATTAGCCAACTACAACTTCTACCAGGCCTAACTCACAATATCCCACCTCATCCTGGAAAAACTCCAATAACAACATTTACCCTTCACAGTGGCCTAACATGACTGCCCAAAACCTAAATTGGAATCAGAATTGGCAGTGCCCCATGGGGATAAACAATCAACCGATGGGGATGGCCCTTCCAACTCAACCTACGTTACAAGCCCCACTTCAATTGTCCCAAAATCCACAATCCCAATTGCGCCCTCAACTACCAGCCCAACCTCACCCAAATCCAAATAACAGACCAACTCAGCTCATCCAGATTATGGAAAATGGAGAAGGAGAGATTAGCTCGGTAGGGTGCAACGAACTACAATTAAGGTCGGGATGAATAATCTCCCCTAAAGAAAAATATGTTTCTCAAGGGAAGGTGAAACAACCAATAATAACACCTCCGACTATGGAAATAATACAAGAAATCAAGTGGGGGGGAGACACAGTCGAATCACAAGATCCTGATAAGGGTACAACACCCTCCCCTCCATTCCCCAAAAGATTGATGATAGAAAAATCGACCGTATATCCCAAATTCGACCTTGTAGGGGAACTCAAGAATTTATATATAAAGATTCCACTCCTGCAAGCTCTTTAGGACATCCCCATCTACGCAAAAACGATCAAAGAGCTATGTGGGAGAAAACCCGTCTGAAAAATTAAAAATCCATCATCAACAGTCTGTGCGGTAGGAGCCTTGTCTGATCTAATTTTAGGTAGACAAGAACTAGTTAAATATGCAGATCCGGGGAATCCCATAGTAACAATTCAGATCCAGGGATGCTCTTTTCCCAATACACTAATTAATTTGGGATCAGCCATCAACATCCTGACTATGGAAACTTGCAATACCCTGGGTTTTAACTCCTTCGAACCCAGAACAATAATGTTGCAGTTGGCATACCGATCGATAGTTCGACCAGTTGGCACATTACATGATATAGCCATCTCCGTTGACTCTTTGGAATATTTGACAGACTTCCTCATCATCAATCCAAAAGGTGAACTTGAAGGGAATCCATTGATACTGGGCATGCCATGGCTTGCAACAACAGATGTGTACATAGGATGTCAAACAGGAAATATGAAAATCACTAGAGGGGGTATCACAAAGAACCTCATTTTATATCCTCCTACTAAACCTAGTCCAACTTTCGTATATCCACAATTTCCACCACCACGATACCCAGAGAGGGATTTACGAGCCCCTCTTACGCAGGAAGAAGCCCTCAAACTTAAAAATTAGTTAGAGGATGACATAATCAGTGGGTTTATCAATAATCCGGCCACCATGAGCAACCCGGCCTGCCAGATGCTCCAAGATGTTCTAGACTGTGAAGCACAGGGGGGCCTATTGGAATATTTAATGGAGCAACAAATTCCAACTACGACTATTCATAACAGCAAACCCATCGAGATCTTACCCAGGAGGCCTCTAAACATCAATGCCAATTTAGATGAACAACAACAACAAAAGTTAATTCATGTCCTCTCCAAATACCAACAAGATTTTGCATGGGAATATTCTGATATGAAAGGTATTGATCCACAACTTTGTACACACCACATTTATGTTGAAAAAGAAGCCCGACCTATCCGCCAACCACAGAGTAGATTAAATCCTCACCTCAGGGATATTGTTAAAGAAGAATTACAAAAACTATTGGACATAAATTTTATATATCCCATCTTAGATAGTCGATGGGTTTCCCCACTAGTGATCGTCCCAAAGAAAAATGGGAAATGGCGTATCTGTGTTGACTACAGGGAACTTAACAAAGCCACTCAAAAAGACCACTTCCCTTTGCCTTTCATTGACCAGGTCCTGGATACTTTGGCAGGAAAGAAATTCTTTTATTTCCTAGATGGTTTTAGCGGATACAATCAGATTCAAATCGCCCCAAAAGATCAAGATAAAACCACATTCACATGTCCCTGGGGAACTTTTGCAAACAGAGTATTACCATTTGGAATTTGTAATGCTCCAGCCACCTTTCAAAGGGCCATCCTGAGCATATTCAGTGATCTGATCAGCAAAGAACTTGAAGTCTATATGGATGATTTCACTCCTTATGGTGATGACTTCGATCAAGCACTCAATAACCTGGAGAAAATACTAGAGCGATGTATCGCGACCAGGTTATGTTTAAGCCACGGAAAGTGTCACATGATGATGACAGAAGGTGTGGTACTAGGGAATTATATCTCTCCAGATGGAATTAGGGTAGACCTAGCAAAGATAGAGGTAATCCTTAATCTACCCACACCACACACACAAACTGAGGTACGTAGTTTCCTTGTCGCTTCAGGATACTATCGTAGGTTTATGGAAAATTTTGCAAAAACTACTACACCTTTACATGCTTTGACTGGTAATGTATAATTTCAGTGGTCTGACAAGTGTGATGTGGCATTTGTAGGACTCAAAAAGTTGATCTCAATAGCACTGATGTTGAGGGGGGCAAATTGAAAAATACACAACCAAATGGCACAACCAAATCCACAGCGTCCCCAGACTTCCACTTTGGAATATCCGATAGTTGATCCAATTGCCAATGCCCCCATGAAGGTTATTCCCCTCCAAAACCTGCCAACCTTTCATGGATTAATCTCAAAAGATTCGGACGCATTCTTATTCAAATTTGATGTCCTATGTAGAGGATGTGATTACACCTATGAACCCCAAAAATTAAAATTGTTCCCCTCCACTTTGAAAGGAGTAGCTCTACGTTGGTTCATGGGATTATGGGGAGGAACTATAAACTCATGGGATGAAATGAAACAAGCCTTCTTAACAAAATATCAGGATTATTGTAGAACCAGAGACTTAAAAGATGAAATCTTTCAAATGACTGCAAAAGAAAATGAATCATTAGAATAATATGTAGAGAGATTTCAATATAATTTACAAATATCACCCTATGGCACGCTACCAGGGGAAGTACTTAAGGAAACTTTGATTAAAGGTATGAAAGATGAATGGGTAGAAACGTTGAATTTAATGGGGAAAGGTGATATTTATCAAGAAACTTATGATGAAATTGTCCTATTCTGCATTAGGTGCTCAAGAGGAAGTTCATAGACCAAATCAGGGATACGTACCCCCTTCACCAGAAATAACAATATTACCAGCGGGGGTGTTACTCAAGATGAAGTTGGTAATCACTTAGAAAAATTTAAAACAAACATTCTGAGCACTCTGACTACACAATTGGACGTGTTGCAGGCCAAACAAAAAAAAATAGAAGCAGAACAAACATTAGCCATATTTTGCCACAGGTGCAAAAGGAAACATGGCCCAAGGGATTGCACTTTGGACGCAGTCCAGGTTTGCTCTATCTGCACCAAGGATCGTGACACGGAACAATTCCCATCACTTCCTGGAATGAAATCTGTCTTTAGGGAAGCATAAGAAGAAACATAACCATTATATCTAATGGCTTAGCGTCATCAATGGCAGAATCGACCCCCAAATACATTGTAGGACCCCTTCTCCTTCTTCCCCAGGTAGTATAACCAGCAAGCTCCTACTAGCACATGGCAGGGTCATCAATTTAATAATCAAAACTGGCAACCCCAACAATATCCACCTGTAAATCCCACTTGGAAAAACTAGCCCACTGCAATCCCTGCTTTGAAGAATTAGCCAACTACAACTTCTACCTGGCCTAACTCACAATATCCCACCTCATCTTGGAAAAACTCCAATAACAACATTTACCCTTCACAGTGGCCTAACATGACTGCCCAAAACCCAAATTGGAATCAGAATTGGTAGTGCCCCATGGGGATAAACAATCAACCGATGGGGATGGCCCCTCAAACTCAACCTACGTTACAAGCCCCACTTCAATTGTCCCAAAATCCACAATCCCAATTGCGCCCTCAACTACCAGCCCAACCTCACCCAAATCCAAATAACAGACTGACTCAGCTCGTCCAGATTATTGAAAATGGAGAAGGAGAGATTAGCTCGGTAGGGTGCAACGAACTACGATTAAGGTTGGGATGAATAATCTCCCCTAAAGAAAATTATGTTTTTCAAGGGAAGGAGAAACAACCAACAATAACACCTCTGACTATGAAAATAATACAAGAAATCAAGCAGGGGGGAGACACAGTCGAATCACAAGATCTTGATAAGGGTACAACACCCTCCCCTCCATTCCCCAAAAGATTGATGATAGAAAAACCGACCGTATAACCCAACTTCGACCTTGTAGGGGAACTCAAGAATTTATATATCAAGATTATACTCCTGCAAGCTCTTTAGGACATCCCCATCTATGCAAAAACAATCAAAGAGCTATGTGGGAGAAAACCCGTCAGAAAAATTAAAAATCCATCATCAACAGTCCGTGTGGTAGGAGCCTTGTCTGATCTAATTTTAGGTAGACAAGAACTAGTTAAATATGCAGATCCAGGGAATCCCATAGTAACAGTTCAGATCCAGGGCTGCTCTTTTCCCAATACACTAATTAATTTGGGAGCAGCCATCAACATCCTAACTATGGAAACTTGCAATACCCTGGGTTTTAACTCCTTCAAACCCACAACAATAATGTTGCAGTTGGCAGACCGATCGATAGTTCGACCAGTTGGCACATTCCATGATATAGCCATCTCCGTTGACTCTTGGGAATATTTGACAGACTTCCTCATCATCAATCCAAAAGGTGAACATGAAGGGAATCCATTGATACTGGGCATGCCATGGCTTGCAACAACAGATGTGTACATAGGATGTCAAACAGGAAATATGACAATCACTAGAGGGGGTATCATAAAGAACCTCATTTTATATCCTCATGCTAAACCTAGTCCAACTTTCGTATATCCACAATTTCCACCACCATGATACCCAGAGAGGGATTTACGAGCCCCTCTTACGCAGGAAGAATACCTCAAACTTAAAAATTAGTTAGAGGATGATGTAATCAATGGGTTTATCAATAATTCGGCCACCATGAGCAACCCGGCCTGCCAGATGCTCCAAGATGTTCTAGACCGTGAAGCACAGGGGGACCGATTGGAATATTTAATGGAGCAACAAATTCCAACTACGACTATTCATAACAACAAACCCATCGAGATATTACCCGGGAAGCCTCTAAACATCAATGCCAATTTAGATGAACAACAATAGCAAAAGTTAATTCATGTCCTCTCCAAATACCAACAAGATTTTGCATGGGAATATTCTGATATGAAAGGTATTGATCCACAACTTTGTACACACCACATTTATGTTGAAAAAGAAGCCCGACCTATCCACCAGCCACATAGAAGATTAAATCCTCACCTCAGGGATATTGTTAAAGAAGAATTACAAAAACTATTGGACATAAATTTTATATATCCCATCTTAGATAGTCGATGGGTTTCCCCACTAGTGATCATCCCAAAGAAAAATGGGAAATGGTGCATCTGTGTTGACTACAGGGAACTTAACAAAGCCACTCAAAAAGACCACTTCCCTTTGCCTTTCATTGACCAGGTCCTGGATACTTTGGCAGGAAAGAATTTTTTTTCTTTCCTAGATGGTTTTAGCGGATACAATCAGATTCAAATAGCCCCAAAAGATCAAGATAAAACCACATTCACATGTCCCTGGGCACTTTTGCAAACAGAATATTACCATTTGGAATTTGTAATGCTCCAGCCACCTTTCAAAGGGCCATCTTGAGCATATTCAGTGATCTGATCAGCGAAGGACTTGAAGTCTATATGGATGATTTCACTCCTTATGGTGATGACTTTGATCAAGCACTGAATAACCTGGAGAAAATACTAGAGCGATGTATCGCGACCAGGTTATGTTTAAGCCACGGAAAGTGTCACATGATGATGACAGAAGGTGTGGTACTAGGGAATTATATCTCTCCAGATGGAATTAGGGTAGACCTAGMAAAGATAGAGGTAATCCTTAATCTACCCACACCACACACACAAACTGAGGTACGTAGTTTCCTTGTCGCTTCAGGATACTATCGTAGGTTTATGGAAAATTTTGCAAAAACTACTACACCTTTACATGCTTTGAYTGGTAATGTAKAATTTCAGTGGTCTGACAAGTGTGATGTGGCATTTGYAGGACTCAAAAAGTTGATCTCAATAGCACYGATGTTGAGGGGGGSAAATTGRAAAATACACAACCAAATGGCACAACCAAATCCACARCGTCCCCAGACTTCCACTTTGGAATATCCGATAGTTGATCCAATTGYCAATGCCCCCATGAAGGYTATTCCCCTMCAAAACCTGCCAACCTTTCATGGATTAATCTCAAAAKATTCGGACGCATTCTTATTCAAATTTGATGTCCTATGTAGAGGATRTGATTACACCTMTGAACCCCAAAAATTAAAATTGTTCCCCTCCACTTTGAAAGGAGTAGCTCTACGTTRKTTCATGGGATTATGGGGAGGAACTATAAACTCATGGGATGAAATGAAACAAGCCTTCTTAACAAAATATCAGGATTATTGTAGAACYAGAGACTTAAAAKATGAAATCTTTCAAATGACTGCAAAAGAAAATGAATCATTAGAAGAATATGTAGAGAGATTTCAATATAATTTACAAAGATCACCCTATGGCACACTACCAGGGGAAGTACTTAAGGAAACTTTGATTAGAGGTATGAAAGATGAATGGGTAGAAACGTTGAATTTAATGGGGAAAGGTGATATTTATCAAGAAACTTATGATGACATTGTCCTATTGTCCTATTTACCCTTCACAGTGGCCTAACATGACTGCCCAAAACCAAAATTGGAATCAGAATTGGCAGTGCCCCATGGGGATAAACAATCAACCGATGGGGATGGCCCCTCAAACTCAACCTACGTTACAAGCCCCACTTCAATTGTCCCAAAATCCACAATCCCAATTGCGCCCTCAACTACCAGCCCAACCACACCCAAATCCAAATAACAGACCGACTTAGCTCATCCAGATTATGGAAAATGGAGAAGGAGAGATTAGCTCGGTAGGGTGCAATGAACTACGATTAAGGTCGGGATGAATAATCTACCCTAAAGAAAATTATGTTTTTCAAGGGAAGGAGAAACAACCAACAATAACACCTCCAACTATGGAAATAATACAAGAAATCAAGCGAGGGGGAGACACAGTCAAATCACAAGATCCTGATAAGGGTACAACACCCTCCCCTCCATTCCCCGAAAGATTGATGATAGAAAAACCGACCGTATATCCCAACTTCAACCTTGTAGGGGAACTCAAAAATTTATATATCAAGATTCCACTCTTGGGACATCCCCATCTACGCAAAAACAATCAAAGAGCTATGTAGGAGAAAACCCGTCAAAAAAATTAAAAATCCATCATCAACAGTCTGTGAGGTAGGAGCCTTGTCTGATCTAATTTTAGGTAGACAAGAACTAGTTAAATATGCAGATCCGGGGAATCCCATAGTAACATTTCAGATCCAGGGCTGCTCTTTTCCCAATACACTAATTAATTTGGGAGCATCCATCAACATCCTGATTATGGAAACTTGCAATACCCTGGGTTTTAACTCCTTCGAACCCACAACAATAATGTTGCAGTTGGCAGACCGATTGATAGTTCGACCAGTTGGCACATTACATGATATAGCCATCTCCGTTGAATCTTGGGAATATTTGACGGACTTCCTCATCATCAATCCAAAAGGTGGACTTGAAGGGAATCCATTGATACTGGGCATGCCATGGCTTGCAACAAAAAATGTGTACATAGGATGTCAAACAGGAAATATGACAATCACTAGAGGGGGTATCACAAAGAACCTCATTTTATATCCTCCTGCTAAACCTAGTCCAACTTTTGTATATCCACAATTTCCACCACCACGATACCCAGAGAGGGATTTACGAGCCCCTCTTACGCAGGAATAAGCCCTCAAACTTAAAAATTAGTTAGAGGATGACGTAATCAGTGGGTTTATCAATAATCCGGCCACCATGAGCAACCTGGCTTGCCAGATGCTCCAAGATGTTCTAGACTGTGAAGCACAGGGGGACCTATTGGAAGATTTAATGGAGCAACAAATTCCAACTACGACTATTCATAACAACAAACCCGTCGAGATCTTACCCGGGAGGCCTCTAAACATCAATGCCAATTTAGATGAAAAACAACAACAAAAGTTAATTCATGTCCTCTCCAAATACCAACAAGATTTTGCATGGGAATATTATGATATGAAAGGTATTGATCCACAACTTTGTACACACCACATTTATGTTGAAAAACAAGCCCGACCTATCCGCCAACCACAGAGAAGATTAAATCCTCACCTCAGGGATATTGTTAAAGAAGAATTACAAAAACTATTGGACATAAATTTTATATATCCCATCTTAGATAGTCGATGGGTTTCCCCACTAGTGATCATCCCAAAGAAAAATGGGAAATGGCGCATCTGTGTTGACTACAGGGACCTTAACAAATCCATTCAAAAATACCACTTCCCTTTTCCTTTCATTGACCATGTACTGGATACTTTGGCAGGAAAGAAATTCTTTTCTTTCCTAGATGGTTTTAGCGGATACAATCAGATTCAGATCGCCCCAAAAGATCAAGATAAAACCACATTCACATGTCCCTGGGGCACTTTTGCATACAGAGTATTACCATTTGGAATTTGTAATGCTCCAGCCACCTTTCAAAGGGCCATCCTGAGCATATTCAATGATCTGATCAGCGAAGGACTTGAAGTCTATATGGATGATTTCACTCCTTATGGTGATGACTTCGATCAAGCACTGAATAACCTGGAGAAAATACTAGAGCGATGTATCGCGACCAGGTTATGTTTAAGCCACTAAAAGTGTCACATGATGATGACAGAAGGTGTGGTACTAGGGAATTATATCTCTCCAAATGGAATTAGGGTAGACCTAGCAAAGATAGAGGTAATCCTTAATCTACCCACACAACACACACAAACTGAGGTACATAGTTTCCTTGTCGCTTCAGGATACTATCGTAGGTTTATGGAAAATTTTGCAAAAACTACTGCACCTTTACATGCTTTGACTGATAATGTAGAATTTCAGTGGTCTGACAAGTGTGATGTGGCATTTGTAGGACTCAAAAAGTTGATCTCAATAGCACCGATGTTGAGGGGGCCAAATTGGAAAATACCATTCCACATCTCCACCAATGCATCAGATATTGCCATAGGCACTGTCCTTGGACAAGAGGAGGAGAATAAACCTTACACAAATTATTTTATTAGCAAGAATCTTAATCCAGCTGAACTTAATCATAAAGTAATAGAGAAAGAGTTTTTAGCTGTTATACATGTAATCAATAAATTTCATCATTATATAACAGGCTATCCAGTCATTCTGTATACTGATCATTCTGCTATCAGATATCTGGCTAATAAACCAATTACTAATGGACATGTCACTCGATGGTTGTTATTATTGCAGGAATTTGATATCACCATCAAAGATCGACCTGGAAGAGAAAACCTTGTCGCAGACTTCCTATCCC
Source organism: Picea glauca (assembly GCA_000966675.3). Classification (NCBI taxonomy): domain Eukaryota; kingdom Viridiplantae; phylum Streptophyta; class Pinopsida; order Pinales; family Pinaceae; genus Picea; species Picea glauca. Next base: position 19,856 of record JZKD02S1745510.1, on the reverse strand, counting down.
GCATACCCAAAACAGATGACTCCTTAACACTCAAAGATCGATTTCCAGATGAGCATCTATTTGTCGTTACTACAAAGCCACCTTGGTATGCTGACGTGGAAAATTACCTGGCAGCAGGAAGATTACCAACACATCTTTCATCGAAAGAAAGAAAGCTAATCGTCCAACATAGCGCACGATTCCCTTGGATCAACGGATATCTCTTCCATACATGAGATGATGTCCAGATTCGCAGATGCATACGAGATGATGAAATCTATGACATATTAAAATCTAGAAATGATGAGCCCTATGGTGGGCACTTTGTAGACTGCAGGACTGGACACAAAATTCTACATATGGGCTATTATTGGCCCTCAATATTCAAAGATGCGAAGAAATACGTCCAAACCTGTGATAGTTGTCAACAGATGGGAAAACTAGGTCAGGTTGATGAAATGCCTTTGAAAGCACAAGTAGTCACAAAACCATTTGAGAGATGGGTACTAGACTTCATTAGCCCCTTCAACCCAAAGTCAAATCAGAAGGCCTATATTCTAGTCGCAACTGACTACATGACTAAATGGGTAGAGGCAGAAGCCTTTCCAAATGCAACAGAAGAAGTAGTCATAAAATTTCTTTTCAAATTATTTGTATGCTATGGACTACCAAGAGAGGTAATTACTGATGCGGGGTTACAATTTACAACTCATAGAATCACCACCACCCTGGATAATTATCATATCAAACACAGAATTACTTCTCCGTATCATCCACAAGAAAATGGACAAGTGGAAAGAACCAACAAAGTCTTGGAGGCAATCCTTACAAAGACTGTCTCAACAAACAGACAAAATTGAGCTTCTGAGCTCCCAAACACCTTATGGGCTTACCGCACAACATGGCGTAATACCATTGGCTACTCTCCTTACCATTTAGTCTATGGAAAAGAACCCATCTTTCCAATTGAGTTTTAAATTGAGACTCTAAGGATGGCCCAGGAAATCAGAGTGGATCTTACAAAAGCACATAAACAACGCCTTCAGCAACTCAATGAATTGGATGAAGCACGCCTGTCTGATGTAGAGCACACAACTGTTATTCAGCAACAGAGATCGACCTGGAATGATAAGCATATAAAAAAAAACTATTTAAAAAAGGAGACTGGGTGCTCCTCTATGATTCCAAATTTCAGGATTTTCCGAGAAAATTATAGACACGATGGCTAGGACCATACAAAATTAGTGAAGTCCGTGATAATGGCACAGTTACATTAAGCACCATCGACGGGTCCGGATCTCCATTTCGGGTCAATGGACACCGGCTACGACTCTATCATCGGTCGCTGTCAAAAGAATATTTCTACCAGGAGGTAACTAAGGACCCTACCGTTCAAATTTTGACTGGCTAGGAAGGTAATCCAACCACCCCAACTCCATAAATATTGAAATCTACTGACACTATATATACTATATATAATTTTGTTTAGATTTTTTTCATTTTTTTTTTCGGCAGTCATTCCAGAAAATCAAAAACTAGGGAGGATAACCATGATGAACCCAATCAACACCCTTTTCTATTCCGAACTCCCACTTCGTCTCGCTACCCATACCCTGTCTTCTGTAGATAAATGAGTATGTCATGATTTAGTAGCGGCAATTGGGAAACTATAATAAAATTTATAACATTAACAAACCATCCATTACTTAATTTTGAAATAAACCAACTCATAAATGAACTTATTTGATGAGGAATCAACCTTGAATTCAAGCAAAATACATACCATGTTTCTACAAATTCAAATGGTTTGAATGGAACAATTGTTGTTCCTTTTGCGCGACTGTTGTTCCTTTGAACAAAACAATTGTTGTTCCTTTTGTGTGCCTGTTGTTCCTTTGAATGAAACAATTGGTGTTCCTTTTGCGCGACTGTTGTTCCTTTGAACAGAACAATTGTTGTTCCTTTTGTGTGCCTGTTGTTCCTTTGAACGAAACAATTGGTGTTCCTTTTGCACGCCTGTTGTTCCTTTGAACAGAACAATTGTTGTTCCTTTTGCGCACTTGTTGTTCCTTTGAATGGAACAATTGTTGTTCCTTTTGCACGCCTGTTGTTCCTTTGAATAGAACAATTGTTGTTCCTTTTGCGTGCATGTTGTTCCTTTGAACGGAACAATTGTTGTTCCTTTTGCACGCCTGTTGTTCCTTTGAACGAAACAATTGTTGTTCCTTTTTGCGCGTCTACTGTTCCTTTGAACGAAACAATTGCTATTATTTTTTTGTACACCTATTGTTCATTTTTTCCTTCCTTCCTTGTTGATAAAACACTAAACCTTTATTTTGGGGTACAACTTTCACCAAAATAATTTTCATCGGCATTATTTCTAACGATCCATCATTATTTTGTGGACTGTCTTCCATACCTTATCAAATTGCTTTTTGGATCACTTCCTTCAAAATATCTTAAACCTTGTTCATAATCTATAACCACCATAATTCATTTCTTTTCCCTTATATATTACACTTAAATGATACCTCGTGCTTATAACTAATAAGGAATCTACGACACACTTTTACTTGGAATCCTTACACTTCTTTATGCCATCCCTTACTCTTAAGGAGTAGATGAGCCTCCCTTCATACAATAATATAATAAATCAATAGAATTTCTTTCTTTTTCCACAAAGAATAGGGGGTCTCATCACGAGCCAGCCTACCACGATCATAGGATAATAACCTAAGTGACATTCCCACAATGGCTACTACACCAGAGTAATGGATTTTCACATTCTCTTTTTGTCAAAGGACAAGAGATCTCATCAGGAGCCGACTTGTTCACTTAAGTTACACTCTAGCGAGTGGCATTATCATCATCTGGATACCAAACCAGGATAATGGTCTTTTTCAGAAAAACTTTAAAAAAATAAAAAACAAATAAAAAATAAATAAATAAAATTTTATACATCGATCAACAGTTTTTTTTCTTTTCCACAAAGAATAGGGGGTCTCATCACAAGCCATCCTACCACGATCATAGGATAATAACCTAAGTGACATTCCCATTATGGCCACCACACCAGGGCAATGGCCTTTGACATTCTCTTTTTGTCAAAGGACAAGAGGTCTCATCACGAGTCAGCTTGTTCACTTAAGTTATAATCTAGTGAGTGGAATTATCACTATGGCTACCAAACCAGGATAATGGGCTTTTTGGAAAAGATGATTCAAACAAGTATCAAGGATACAGGCTCATCTTCGGGTTAAAAGGAAATCCCGTTGAGGCTATGGACGCAAGCTGGCAACAGTGGCTCTGCCTGTGGTATGGAAGTTACCTTAACACACTAAGTTTATTCATCTCTCTAGATTTCCTTCACTCAATCACGAGGCTATCATTTCGGTTGTATTCAATAACATGGAAAAGTAACAACATTATGTTATGTGGGATATTATTTAACTGAACAAGACTTAATTTATTCGGAGCATGTATTCTTAACGCATTATTTTAGGTATAGGTATTTTCAATTCCACAAATGCATTTAATGATTACCGTTAAATATGTTGTTCAAACATAAATCATTTGGCGGCCACCGTACAATCATTAATTTTTTCCACCAATACCTACAATCATTACTCTTCCCTACACTGATGGTCGAGGTCGACCTTTCTATTAATAAGGGGAGTGGACACTCGACACACTTCTCGATGTAGATAGTAATGATTGTAATAAATACCTTCAATTAGATACATGTGTTGTCTCTGATAGTTGTTATTCTTGGTATTTTTTCCTCCAAAGTTGTTCTAACCACCTCTGCTAACAGGAACGATAGTCGTCCATATTTTCTCACAAAAAGGGTGGCAGAGGTGTGCGCATGGAACCTATTTTACTAAATCTTACAGAACAAGCGAGAGACATCCTGCATCAGCTGAAGTGGGCAGAGTACTTCAACCGGCTCCAAGTACATGACAAAAATGTCACGCTTGAATTCTTTCAGAATCTATAGGGGGGAAACTCTATGGTGCGGGGCATACAAATCTCAGTCACCTCAGAAATCTTAGCAGAGGTCACAAGCCTCCCTAATACAGGCATTCAGTGGACAGGATGATACACAACATTGAAGGAAGTTGTGGAAACCTTCACAGACCCTAGGGATTAATTGGATAAGAAAGGAAAAGGACTCAACCCCATTACCCTCAGAGAACCATGGAAGGAACTTGTAGGGGTAATTCAGCGGTACATCACTTGTGATGGACGATATGATGTAATTCGACCTTGCCACCTCAAATTGTTGGTAGCTTTAAAACAACGGTTAGTACATAATCTACCTTTCTTTTTGAATGCCATATTACATGAGGTTGCTCTGAGAACACAAAAATCCAAGGACCCTATTACTGTTATCAGCCACCACAGATTAGTTAAATTGATAACAATTAAGGCACTGAGTCAAACTCAATTGACCCGGGATAACCTGATTGAGGCCAATAGACCTCCACAACTAGAGCAACCTGAATTATGCCATGAAAAACCACCACAGGAAATCAAAGATAGACAAGCAGAGGAGACTACTACCCAAAGGGAAATCCCATCTCCTCAAATTGAAGTTGAGGTATATCCTACCCAAATCACAGAGACCCAGACCATACAAACACAAGCATTAAAAAAAAAGAGGAAGAGAGCAACAACTGCCACTACAACCATCATTCATACAAGGAGAAGAAGTAGACGAATTTAGGAAACAACTAAAGCAATTCAGGATACAACAAAACAACCTAAAGAACTTCAAAACTCTACAGAACATTCTCCATGCGAGAATGCTCAAGGAATTAGGAAAGAAGAACAGGCCTCACAAAGGAATGATCAGGAAGACACCCAACCGACATTGTCACATATGACAGAACAATTTATGAAGATCTACGAGGTATAAATAGCCTAGGTTTTGGGAAGCTTGGGAACCTCACTTGATAGGGGCACAAATATCCAGAAATACACCAAGAACAACCCTCCTCTTCAAAACCAGTTGAAGATTTTCTTGATATTGAAATATCTTTTCCTGAGGACAGAGCACAAGAAGAACCCCATTTTGAAACAAGAAGCCCTCTGGGATAGACAGAACAATTGGAAGGAATAGAGGAACAATCATCTGCTGACCAGAATGAAGAAAGCCTTGAGACCTCCCATAAACATAAATCAGGAAAAAGCCATAAGAAAATTAGAAAGTTAAAAAAAGAAAATAAATCGTTGAAGAAAAAGGCTAAGAAGGCTGAAGTATTAAAGCACAAGGTAGTTAAACTCAAGGAAATTATTAAGGAATTGAGGAAAAAATTAGAACAGATAGATAAATCCCACAAAATAAAGAAGAACAAAAGGGCGAGAGTACAAGGAAGAAACCCTCTTCCTAAAGAAGCAGTCGGTACAAATTCTGTAGGGATACAGACAGACCCTGAAGAAATAGTACTAGAAAAAACAGTAACCTAGAATGAGGAAGCACCTCCTCTAGAGACATAGGAAAATATGATATCTACAGAAGTAATTAATGCTGAGGTGCAGACAACTCAACTCCTTGAGCAGAATGCTACCATCAAGATATTGGAGGAGGAATTGATGCAGTCTCAACAAACCCTGATTCAAAACAAAAGTGAGTTGCTGACTATGGCAGAACACCAAGCATTCCAGTCCCAGAAACAGAGTATTATTGTGGATAGGTTGAAAGAAGAACTTACACAATTCAATCAAGCATTAACTCAATTCAGGGAAGAGATGAGCGCTATGGAATAATACCAAACATCTCAATCTCAAGCACAGAGTGTCACCATCGATAGACTAAAATCCAAACTTACACATGCCCAGCAAGCATTGGTCCAACACCAACATGGAATGGTAACTAGGACCGAATATCAAAGGATTGTTAAAGAATTGAAATACATAACAACAATAGAGGGTGAGACCTATGCTGTGCTCACTAGAGCCCAAGAGAATATCAAAAAGGTGCAAACCCAATTGGAAAGAGATTTGGAGCAAATCAAGGAAATCTATGATGTCTACTCTGATGCTATTAAGTGTAGAGCTTCTGCCACTAATTACATGTTATTCTTATTGGAACGATATTTTTTATTGAGAGTGAAGGCCATCAGAGCGGGAAAACCTATTTCTTTTGCCATTGTACCTAATTTTATTTAATGTTTCAGAGAGCAGGATGAAAAGGCACAATACTTTTTGTGTGAATTATACTTTCATAATTTCATTATGGAACACAATAGGGAAGATAACCCTGGCCCATTCATAGGTGATATACATTTTTAGGCATTTCTGTCATTCACTCAGAATCAAGTCAGATGGGGTAAATCTCATAAAACCTTCCTAAAAAGGGAAGATGGGTTGGATCTCTGGGTTAGGGGAGAGCCTCCAAAGTCCTTTCTATCCATTATGCGACATAAAAAATTTATGAAAAGGAAAGGGGTCATAGACTCCTTGACCCCCATCCATCTTCAGGTCATACATTCAGGTATCACTCGCTTTAGGGAGCTTAAGGAGGAAGCTATTGCTACTTCTAAATTGAGATGGGATGCCTCCTCCAGTGAAGTAAAGAGTAGGGAGCCCTTTGGGTATATAAATTTCTTTACAACAACCTTCATAATAGAGAGGTATTCTAGATTTCTCCAAGAGGAAGGACCTGCTTGGATTGGGTGCAGATATAATCCCCCTATCATCTGGTTCCCTCCAGAAAGTTACTAAAAATATTATCAAATTAACAAGAAAAGGGAGGATGTTGCTTTTGGAGAACTCAAAAGAAGCAATGGGTTCAGAAGACCTGGTGAACCAACCTTTCCATCTTACAATATTACTACTTTGCATGTAAAGTCTCAGCTTGCATGAAGACATGCAAGAAGGTAAGCTGGGGGGTATGTTAGGTTATGAAAAAGGTATAAATATCTTCCTTTTTCCCACATTTCATGATATTATTTTGATTGACTTTTCGATTATTTAGAAGTAAATAGAATAGAAAATGAATAATATACCCTTTAGTGTTGATTGTCGGAGATTAGATTACATAGATTCTAAATATGATTGGAATTGTCTGGTTTTATTGCAAGATTGGTTAAATATTGTCGAACCCAAGATAGCAAGGGGAATCTTGAAGATGCACAAGCTATTGGAGGTTGAAGACTTTATGGCGCAAAGTAGTTTTAAAGATAGTTGAGTTACTCATTGTAATAGTAAAGCAATCCTGAGAATCTCTCGATCCTCAGGATAGCTTAATTTATCCAGATTATTGTAACATATAAGGGGTAAATAGATCTTGAAGAAAGGAGAGATTTTGCACTCAAAAATAGAGAATATAGAATTTCTATGTGTTAGCAGTTTTTATAGAAATGTTGTACCAGCTATGAAATCAATAGAAGCCTCGAGCAGTTTTTCCATTTTTATATACTGAGTTTTTAATAACAGTACTTCTAAGCACCGAGGGCCTAGTTTGGAGGAGATACTGTTCGATCTGTAATTGTATCAGCTCAAATTTTGTCTTGTGATTCAATTTTCTTTTATAGTAGTTAACAAACGCATAAGTGTGTTGATGATTTCATGTCAATTGCAAGAAATAAATATTCCCTGAAGTGTTGAATGATTGTTGTTCCAATTCCCATTACTGAGATTCGATGCGTGAAGGTTCCTCGTAAGTTCACATTTGTTGTTCCTTTCATAAGTTTACATTTGTTGTTCCTTTCATAAGTTTACATTTGTTGTTCCTTTTCCGCTAGAATATAGTTGTTCTTCCTTTCAATAGAAATATGATTTTCATCTCTTTTCAGTTAGATTACAGTCTTTGTTCCTTTCCATAGATGGAGTAATTCGCCTTTTTCCTTTTAGCAATTCTGATTCATAATGATATCAATTCCTGCAAGTCTTTATCTAGATTCAATTACTGCTCTTAGAATGAATTCAATAGATTAGCTAGTTCCTTTTCTTTTGAATAGCTTTAGATTTCAATCCCTAGAATATTTAATGAATATTTGAGGAACTTGAATGTTTACAAACTCAGATCTGCTTTCGCTACACGATTTTAGCCTCTATAAGCTATCTGCATAGACTTTACCGATATTCTTTGAGATAAAAGATGAATCCTCTGGTTGATAAATTAATGTTAAACTAAGGTTTTTTTTAGACATATTTAGAGCTCAACAACTACTAGCAAGTTCCTTAACCAATGTACCAAGTATGTACCAATCATGCATCAACCATAGATCAAGATATGACTCATCAATGATGTAAAACATAATCACCTCATCAACTACATGTCCCACTATGTAGCTCAACAACATTCCAAATGCATCCAACAAATATGCCTCTAACAATACATCATAATATATATCAATGGAGCTCACATATGTACCATCCATGTACCATAACAGATCTACCTCAACCATCATTCACTACATCAAATACTAAGCATCTAATAGTATCTCTAAAGATGTACTAGAAGTGTGCCTCAAAAGATAAATCATATCTCTAGATAGCATCACATCATCATGATATATCTCATAACCAAAGTTCCATAACTTCACTATCATAACCAGCATTGTTTCTCAACATAAATTCCTCAATCCATACTCTATATTTAGTTATCATGCATCCAAGATAGGAATCAAGCATATGCTTCAACATTTAACCATATGTCATCACCACACATACATTAAACATACATGCAACCATATAATCATGAAAAATTGGAAAAAACCATGTTATACCATGCAAAATAGAGTTATATCATTAAATAATATTGCACCTCATCTGCATAGCCTTCTTTTCCAGGATTTTACCACAGATGTGTGACCTGTTACACAGACTACTCGCATATGTACATGACCTATCTATAGGTAAGCTTGTTTATGTACGCGACCTATCTATAGGTAATCTCTCATATGTACACAACTTCTTCCACAGGAGCCCATGTATGCTTCTGAAAATGTCAAGCTTGAGCTTGCACTACTACATTGGGTGCAAATTACGACGAAATATTACGACGGTTTAAAATTTCGTCGTATTTTTTTTTGCTTTTTTTGGACTAAATATACTTTTTTTTTTCCGGGGTCCAAATGTTGGTCGCTCTAGCGACCAGCCTTCCAAGTTGGTTGTTTTAATGACGAAAGTTGGTCGGTAGAGTGACCAACCACTAGTTAATCACTATAGCGACCAACAATGACACGTGTGAGAATCAATGGTCATTTATGACAAATCAATCCTATATATATATATATATATATATATATATCTCAGTTACGAAAAATTTGCTATAGTTGCGACAATCATTTTCTACAGTTGTGAAAATCATTCGGGTGTTCTGATGCAATGGTGTTCTGTTTTTTTATGAAATCTTGTTTTCAATTCTCTTTCAAGAAGAGAAACATTGAATTGATCAGACTCTACATAGCTGAGATTTTGAAGGTTAGTACTTAAATTTTTTCTGTGTGATTTAGTAATTTGGTGCTATTGAACTATTTTATGGTTTGTGTTCACTCCTTAAATCAAATTTTATGGTTTATTTTAACTCGGAAAGATTTTATGGTTTATCCACTTTTGATAGAGTAAAAAGATTATTGATTCAGCTACAATCACTCTAATTAGATTCAATCACTCTAATTTTGTTCTTATATTTCATGGAACTT
>JZKD02S1745499.1:89762-103740 GCA_000966675.3 Picea glauca | reverse complement strand
CCTTTTAATCCATCCATCTTAGTATCCAACTTAGCTTCCATTGAATCCATCATCTCTTGTAGTTCATATTTAGTTACTGTCTTCTTTTGTAAATCATTTATGTCCCTACGCATTTATTAACCTTCATCAAGAGTCCAATTAGGATTTTCTGGAGGCTTTTTTGGTGTAGAAGGTCCCTTTTTGGGTGGCATGTTGGCCAAATATCACTTTTGAGTCTTGATTTTGAGGTGGTTCTGCTAGAAAATATTTATTCTGCTCTATCTCCCAAGTTTCGGACCTTATGGGTATGAAACTTTATTTTAGGTAGTTCTCTAATATTTCTTCTCTGCAATGCCATAGGTTTGATCAAAATTGGATGTGCCAAGTGGAATTTATGGTAACTTCCTCACAACTTGCCGATTTTTGTCCTTTCCAGGAGATATCACTTGTATAGAATGCCCCGCACAAACTAATTGATATCAAATTTTGAAACTCACACCCAAAATACTACAGATTGTCCAGGATCCAATGCAACCAGTTCCACTCGATTTGGATACTCTAGAAAGAAGTTATGCTTGTTTTACCTGGAACACCTTCTTGAGACTAGTCAGATACCCTATCTTACACAAGGTGTATCTACAAATTTATGATTACCCAGAATCTGAACTTTTTACCACATATATTTTACTAATTTCTGTAAATGGCCTCTAGAGTTCAAGGTCTGAAACGTTACAAAAAAGTTTTTATAGAGAAAATTTCAAATGACTCATTTTAGGATGATTCCAGAACCCTATCTTGTATAGGCTATATCTCCGAAATTATAAGGCCTCAGGAGATGAATTTTGAACCCAACGTACCTTGATCTGTCTACTAAAACCTCTCCAAGTTGTTCCTTCTGAAACATTGTAGAAAAAAAGTTATAGCAAAAAGTGTCTCAGATGTAGTAGCGAAACCCCAAGACCTTGAGCTCTGATACCATATGTTAAGAACCAAACATCAATATAGCATGGAAAAACCTCAGAAAAAGTACTCAATTCCTTGAAATAGAGATAATTTCAGATAATAAGCCTCTTCGAGGGGGCAACCTCCTTTCACCCCACTTAAATGATCAAGTACAAGATGATTCAAAATGAAAATGTCGCCTTGGTATATATAGAAGACTAGGAGGTATAATTACAACTAATGGCCTAAAGACGACATAAATAAAATAACATTACAAATATAATATGCCTCAATTAAGGGGTAATGAGCCAACATTAGGGCTTAACATAAGTTATGGCAATTATTCTTCAAGTGCAAGCTCAGGAGAGATTGGACCATAGGATCCAAGTTGACAGGAGTCATTAGATCACTCGTGAATTCTCACTTCAGGGATTCGCAGGTTTAAGGACCGAAAACCTTGCATCAAGATTCGTGAAATCATGAATTGTGAAGTCCCAATAGGGAAAGAAGTTCCGTAGTGGGGCCAGTATTAATAACGAGTCATAATTCGCCATTTTATCATTTCGGAGGATAGGAGCTCGAGATATCTGTTCCGGGATTTCCAAAATTGCAAGACACAATATAAGTATGGGGAAAGGACGTTGTCAACTGTTTCAGTGGATCAAAATTTTGGGTTTTAGAAGTTGGAGAGTCAAGACTTTTGTCCTGAAAGTCCTGAATTCATGAGTTGCAATAAGGAGTATCGAGGAGTTTGAGATCTAGGAACTTCGGGTGTCAAGATACAAAGGAGGCAGTGCTTGGGGAGCGAAGTCACGAAGTGCCAAAATTTGGGCACGAGGGACACATGGCAGAACCAGAAGGTGGTCCTTGGTGATAGACAGGCAGACCTGTGTTTCCTAGTGAAAGGAGTCAACACTACGTTGATTTCTCACGTCTCAGGGATTCGTTGAATGAGAGAATTGGATCTCAACACTGAAACTCGTGAAGCGGTGAGTAGCGAGAGGTGATACTGTTAAGCCTAGTCGATGGTCATGCGCGGAGGGCACTAACAAGGGGAGGAGCCATACCCATATTGACAGTTCGGGTATCATGAATTCGGAAGATGAAGACTTGAGAGACTTGGAAGGAGAAATCATGAAGCTGTGAACTCCAAAGTTTCGATATCGCGAGAAATATGACCACATTGTTTGGTCAGGGGAAGATTGGAATTTGATGCTTTGTGTTTGATCGCGTGGACTCAATTCATAAGGACTTGTGGAGAAGCACCATTTTATGTGCGTGGGTTTCCCCGAAGAGGAAATCAAAAAGTCAATCTGACTCAAGGGTAGGAATTAGAACGATCCTGTAGTGGGCCTTGACCCAAGGGATGATAGAGGGTTGGGTGTCTGCGTCAAGTGGTATCAGAGAACATAAGGATTTATTTACTTTCTGTAGCAGGGAAAAGAAAGATTTACCATGCCGCCAAGAAGAAGAGATAGGCAAACACCCGATGCACCAGAGGAGAGGGAAATGCCAGAAGAAAGGGGTAGGTAGGTGCCAAATCCAACCATGGAAAGAGAGATGCATAACATACGCACTAGACTTGTGGATGTGGAAATAAAATAGAGGCACACAGCCAGTGCTGGAGATGTCAATGAATCTGAAAGTGAAGATGAAGTTGGACATGAAGGAGAGGAAGTTGCAGCAGAGGATGTAGAAGATGAACGTCTGATTAGGGCTATTGCAAGAATGAGTGCTAGGGCGAAAATGGACATTCTAGTATATGAGGGAAACCTATATGTTGAAGAGCTTCTAGACTGTATTAGATCTTTGGACACGTATTTTGACTATGAAGATGTTGAGAAAGAAAAAAAGGTCAAACATGTTGTCACAAGATTGAAAGGACATGCAACATTGTGGTGGGATGAACTACAAGCTGACAGACACTGCAAAGGCAAGCAGAAGATCAGGAGTTGGGATAGAATGGTCACGAAGATTAAAGTGAAATTCATACACAGGGATTACAAAATCACTCTGTTTCGAAGGATGCAATATTTGAGACAGAAGCTGATGTCAGTGAAGGAGTACACTGAAGAGTTCTACAAGCTAAACACCAGGGCAGGTCATCGTGAAAGTGATTATGAGAAGGTTTCCAGGTACATGAGTGGCCTGGGATACGACATTTAGGATGAGATGAGCATGACGACCATTCAGATAGTGGAATATGCTTATCAGATGGCTCTAAAGGCTAAAGAGGAGTTGAGCCGAAAGCAAAGTTAGAGAGGCCGAGGTAGGAGTCAGCCCAAGGGAAAAATAGTTGTTCAAGATAGGACTCATAAGCCTAAGGAAGAGTGGAAGAAACCTCAATATCAAACTAAGAGAGGTGGAAGCTCATAGAGAGGATAGTATGCTGATAACAACACTTTTCCTCACGCTAGAGGAAGAGGAAGAGGAAGAGCTGGAGTAATAAAATGCTTCACATGCGGAAAAAATGGACACAAATCTTATGAATGTCTATATAAGAACAAATAAGGTGGTGAGACTCACATTTCCAAGGAACAAAGGTGGAATGTTGAGGCAGAGGATGCTGAAGGTGGAAGGTCATAGGTGATGAGGAAAGTTCTCTAAACACCAGAAGAGGAGGCGAAGAATCTAGTGCAAAGGAACAGTCTTTTTCAAACTACTTGCAAGACCAAAGATAGGGTATGCAATGTCATCGTGGATAGTGGTAGCACATACAATCTCGTTTCTACAGAGATGGTAGAAAAGCTGGAGATGGAGACTATTGAGCATCCAAGTCCATACAAAGTTTCATGGCTACAAAAAGGACATCAGGTAAATGTCACTAAACAATGTTTAGTTGAATTTTAAATAGGAGGATATAATGATAAGATATTGTGTGATGTCATTCCCATGGATGTTTTTCATCTATTTCTAGGTAGACCATGGCAATATGACAGGAATGTGGTTCATGATGGGAGGAAGAACACATACACCCTAGAGAATAATGGGAGAACTCACATGTTTTTGTCGATTAAGGACAAAGAGGTGAAACATGAATTAAGCAACATTGTACTTCTCATGAGTGGGAAGGAAATTCTTAAGGAGGTTAAGAAGAAGGAAGATCTACAATTCATCGTGGTCAGGAAACCTAGAATTGTTTTGACTAGCACAAGAGTGGATGATTTACCAGAGAAAATCCAACAGCTACTAGAGGAATTTGCTGATATAGTAGTGGATGAAATACCTCGTTTGTTGCCACCTATTAGAAGTATAATTCATCACATTGATCTTATACTTAGAGCTAGTTTACCAAACAATGTAGCATACAGATTGACGCCACAAAAGAATGAAGAGGTCAAAAGACAGGTCAAAGATTTAATGGACAAAGGGTTGATTAGAGAAAGCTTGAGTCCATGTGTTGTTCCGACAGTGCTCAGTCCAAAGAAAGATGGAGGCTAGAGGATGTGTACAGACTCAAGGGAAATTAACAAGATTACCATTAGGTATAGATTTCCATTGCCAAGAATGGATGATTTGATGGATTGCTTGAGTGGAGCGAATTTTTTTTCGAAGATTGATTTGAAAAGTGGATATCATCATATTCGTATGAGAGAAGGCGATGAATGGAAGACAACATTCAAGACCAATGAAGGGTTGTATGAATGGCTTGTTATTCCGTTTGGCTTAACAAACATGCCAAGTACCTTTATGAGATTGATGAATGAAGTCCTGAAGGATTTCATCGGAAAATTTGTTAGTGTGTATCTTGATGACATACTGATTTTCAGTAAAACAGAGGCAGAGCATCTGAAACATTTGGTTGTAGTGATGTGGAGGCTACAACAAGAGAAGATGCTGATAAATATGAAGAAATCCTCATTCATGAAGATGGAGCTCATTTATTTGGGGTTTGTTATTTCTACAAATAAGTTGAGGATGGATCCAGATAAAGTGGAGGTGATTAAGAATTGGCCATCGCCAAAGAATATCTTTGAAATTCAAAGTTTTCATGGATTGTCTAGTTTCTATAAGAAGTTCATTAGGAATTTTAGTAGAATTAGTGCACTGATGATGGACACAGTGAAGAAAAGACATACTTATTTTCACTGGACAGAAGAGGCTGAGAAAAGATTCAATTTGTTAAAAAGGAAAATCATGGAACAACCAATTCTGGTGTTGCCTGATTTCAAAAAGACATTGCAAGTAAAATGTGATGCAAGTGGATTTGCAATAGGGGAAGTCTTGAGTCAAGAAAACAGACCGATAGAATACTTCAACGAGAAGCTGGATGAAGCCAAAATGAAGTACTCCACATATGACAAAGAGTTTTATGTGATCATACAAGCACTGAAGAAGTGGAGGCACTATTTGATTCCTAAGGAGTTTGTCTTATATAGTGACAATCATGATTTGCAATTTGTGACTCAATAGGAGAAGTTGAATCAAAGACATGTTAAATGGGTTGAATATATGCAGAACTTTACTTTTGTAACTAAGCATATTTCTGGAACTTCATATTTTTGGAACTTCTAACAAAGTTGTTGATGCTTTGAGTAGGAAGTGTTTGTTATTGTAGGAGTTCAGAGTCAAAACGTTGGGTTTTGATGATCTCAGGAACATGTACAGAGATGATCCAGACTTCAAAGAAGCATATGAAGCAACTGAGAATCCAATTCTTAGGGACAAAAGTCAATGGACACAATACATGATCTAGGAAGGATTATTGTTTAAGGGTAATCAACTTTGTATTCCAAAATGCTCCATGAGGGAGAGTCTATTAAAGGAGAAACACAATGGAGGATTGGATGGACATTTCGGTCATGAGAAAACATTATCAAAGTTAAATGAGTCATATTTTTGGCCAGGAATGAGAACAAACGTCAAAAGACTCATGGACAGATGTATAATTTCTTAGCATTGAAGAGGAAAGAGGAAAATTGCAGGCTTATATCAAACATTAGCCATACCTGAGAGGCCGTGGGATGCAATAAGCATGGACTTCATAGTGGGGCTTCTTAGAACAAAAAGAGGGTTCAAATCGATCTTTGTAGTGGTGGACCAATTTTCCAATATGACACACTTCATACTGTGTCAAAAAACCAGTGACGCAACTCACATTGCGAATCTGATTTTCAAAGAAGTCATTCGACTTCACGGCTTACCAAGGAGCATAGTTTTGGATCGAGACACCAAGTTCGTGGGACACTTCTAGAGAACCTTATGGAAAAATATGGGAACAAACTTGTCATTCAATTCATCTTATCATCCTCAGAAGAATGGACAGACAAAAGATGTGAACAAAATTTTGGGAGATTTGTTGAGGAGTTTGGTGACGAAACATCATAGTCAGTGGGACAATATTTTACCACAGGCAGAATTTGCATATAATGATTCAATCAACAGAAGCATGGGGCAGAGTCCATTTCAAATTGTTTATGACATGCAACCAAGAGGAGTTTATGAATTGAGGGATTCAGAACAGAACACAACTAGGAGTGCTGGTGCAGAGGATTTCACAGAAGCGATGAAGGATCTTCGTAACCAAGTTAAGGAGCGATTGCAAAACTCGAGCCAAGAGTATAAGTGAAGAGCAGACCAACACAGGAGAGAAATTCAGTTCAAAGTTGTTGATTTTATCCTTGCACACTTGAGAAAGGAAAGGTTCCCAAGGGGGACATATAATAAATTGGAAATGAAGAAAATTGGGTCGTGCAAGATCATAAAGAAATTTGGGGCGAATGCATATGAGATTGAATTACCCGAGGGGATCGAAATTTCACTGATATTCAACATATCAGATTTGTACCCATATAAAGATGAAGAGGCAGAAGCAGACAGTGAACAGACAGAGGTTCAGTGGGAAAAAAAGATGTCAGTTGCAGAGAAACCACAGATGGAAAGCATACTAGACAAAAGAGTTAGTAAGAGGACTAGGTGAAAGGAATATTTTGAATACTTGGTTAAGTGGACGGGACATCTAGTTGAAGACGCCAGCTGGGAAAATGAAGTAAAGATCCAAAGGCATGGGCAAACCATGTAATAGCTCATCGACAGGAGTCCATGAAAATTTTCAAGTGAGGGAGTATGATGTAGGAGCATCGCAAGTAGCAAGCACGCGGAGGTGGAAGACAGTTGGAACAAGCGCCAATGCATTTCAACACGTTGTCAAAAGTGTTTTGAAATGTTTTTGAAATAAATGTGCGGATATTAAATGAAATAATTAAGAGGAGACTCACTTGTAGATTGTAATCGGACCTACAACAATCTGCTCTCGTCTATAGTAGGTAGAGACATTTACGTATAATAAATGTAAGTAGGTAGCCTTGAATTCTAGATTAGACAATTTTAGGAGCAGAGGGAAAACCGACTATAGACACCCTCATCTTGTATCATTTGTAACATTAACAGTCGTTAATTTTGAGCATAGAGCATAGAGAGGAGAAGAAGCAGAGAATTGTATTTGAAAACACCTATGTACAGAAGTCCTGAATTAATACATGAAGCTTTGATTCAGACTTATGGTGCTGTGATATTCTCTGTGTATGCATGTTGAATATTATGCTTAGTGTTGTTTTACTCTTTTTGTCATGCATTTTTTGTTTATGCTATGTATGTATGATTTCTTGTTGAATGTCTGAAATCTAAAGAGAGGAAGAGTAAGGAATGAGTTTCAATTGTTTCTCTGTCTGAGCAAGAGTTTTTCGTGCAAGGATTTCAACGAAATTGTCCGCAAGGTGTGAGTTGACAAAAGTTAGAGTTCATCTCTAAAAGCTCAAGAGGGCTAACATTGTTCTCATTCTCGTAGAAGTGCAAGTTAAGCACATGAACCGTGCAAGGTGTGCACAGGCCGAGTAGAGTCTTAGAGCTTACAATCTGAGGAAATTGTTGAAAGACTGCTATTGCAAGGAGTGCACAGAGTTGAAGAGGTTCAAATACTAGAGCATATTTGAAGAAGTGCCGCAAGGAGTGCGTGCAAGAGTTATCCCCAGAGTACTTGAGGATTTCAAGCAAGCTCGAGAGGATAGATTCTTCGAAGTTGTTGAAGAAACGTTCAAGAGGGCTCATGCCTTGGGGTGTTCGAAAGAGACATAGAAAAGTTGTTTTACAGGTGGAAAAGTCCCACGAAGGAATACCTTGTTCATTTTGTAGGAGTTTTCAAGGAGGAATTGGATGGTTGGAATTCTCTGTGGAGAATTCACAAAATTCCAAGAGCCGTCAGATCTTGCAGAGGAGCAGGGAAGTTATGACAAGTATGCTTCAAGTGCAAGCTCATGAGAGATTGGAATGTAGGATCCAAGTCGACAGGAGTTGTTGGATCACTCATGAATTCTCACTTCAGGGATTAGTAGGTTGAAGGACCGAAAACCTTGCATCAAGATTCATGAAATCATGAAGTGAGAAGTCTCGATAGGGAGAGAAGTTTCATTGTGGGGCCAATATTAATAATGAGTCAGAATTCACCATTTCAACATTTCGGAGGATAGGAGCTCGAGATATTTGTTCTGGGATTCCCAAAATTGCAAGACACTATATGAGTATGGGGAAAGGACGTCATCAACCATTTTGTTGGATCAATATTTTAGGTTTTAGCAGTTGGAGAGTCGAGACTTTTGTATTGAAAGTCCCGAAGTCATGAGTTGCGATAAGGAGTATTGAGGAGTTCGGGATATCGACACTTTGGGTGTTGGGATACAAAGGAGGCAGTGCTTAGGTAGTGAAGTTGCGAAGTGCTGAAGTTGGGCATGAGGGACACATGGCAGAACCACAAGGTGGGACTGGGTGATAGATAGGAAGACCCATGTTGCCTAGTGAAAGGAGTCAACACTCTATTGACTTCTCGCATCTCGGGGATTCGTGGAATGAGAGGACGGGAGCTCGACGCTGAAACACGCAAAGCGATGAGTAGCGAGAGGTGCTAGTGTTAAGCCTAGATGATGGTCATGTGCAAAGGGCACTGACAAGGGGAGGAGCCATACCCATATCGACACTTCGGGTATTGTTTATTCAGAAGATGAAGAGTTGAGAGACTTGGAAGGAGAAATCGCGAAGCCACAAACTCCGAAGTTATGATATCGCAAGAAATATGACCACATTGTTTGGTTAGGGGGAGATTGGAATTTGATGCTTCGTGTTTGATCGCGTGAGCTCAATTCATAAGGACCTGTGGAGAAGCACCATTTTATGTGTGTGGGATTTCCTGAAGATGAAATTGAATAGTCAATTCAACTCAAGGGAAGGAATTAGAATGATCCTGTAGTGGGCCTTGACCCGAGGGCCGATATAAGGTTGGGGGTCTGCGTCATTCACTCTTCATCAGAGTGTCAACTACCATGAAACTCGAGTTGTGCCTCCTTCTTGTTAATTAAAATTCAACAATAAAGTCCATCGAAATGACCTCCCATTTTGATTCTGGAATAATGTGGGGATCTAGTAATCGTGTCAGATGTCTATGTTCATCCTTCACTTGCTAACATTCTAGACATCTCACCACGTATTTGACTATGTCTTCCTTCATCCCTTTCCATAAGAATAGGGGTTTAAGGTACGCCCTCAACTTCGTGACTCTTGGATGAGCCATGTACACTACTCTATGAGCTTTGCTTAATATCAAACTTCTCAACTCATCATTAGGTGGTACATAAATCTGGTTATTATATCTCATTAATATGTTGTTTTCCACAGTAAATCCCTCAAATCTTGGTACCAACATGGTGTCTCGTATGATATTTTCCTTAACCTCTTTATAACTATCATTGTTGCACTGTATAGTTAGAATCATTTCATGAAGATTCATATGAAGATTTATCACCGAAAGTATGCATGGTCTCTGAATCAATGCATCTTCCACTCTATTCATTTTTCCTTTTATGGAGGTAATCTCAAAATCGTACTCGCTAAGTGATTCTGACCAATGCCCTTGTCGCACGTTCAATTCACTTTGCATAAAAATGTGTTTCAAACCACAACGATCTATTTTCAGTTCAAATTTTCATCCAATGAGGTAGTGTCTCCACACTCTCAGGGCATACACAATGGCCAATAACTCCAAATTGTTCATCACGTAGTTCTCCTCATTCTTTCTTAAACTCCTTGAGCTGTAAGAAATCACTCAACTGTCTTGTATCAATAATTTTCCTAAGCCTTCCTTGGATGCATTTGTGCATACCAAGAATTCCTTGTCCATGTCAGGGGCTTTTAGTGTCGACGCTATTGTCAACATCTCCTTGAGCCTTCGAAATGATTCTACACATTTATCAGTCCATATAAAATTCTTTTTTTTCTTCTGCAATTCCATGATCGAATTTTCTATCTTCGAAAAACCTTCGATGAACCATCAATAATATCCCACTAAACCCATGATGCTACATACTTAGGGTACGTTCATCAGAGCAGGCCATTCCATAATAACCTATACCTTCATTGGATCTACTAGAATACCTTCTCCATAGATAACATGCCCTAAATAATGAATCATTGATTGATAAAAAGAGCATTTTGACATTTTCCCGTATAATTTGTTCTCTCATAAACATTGTAGTACCATGTGCAAATGTTCGTCATGTTGTTCCATTTTCCGAGAAGATATTAAAATGTCATCAATGAATACTTGAAAAAACTTTTCCAAGTATTCGTGAAACACCCAATTCATCAAGATCATGAATACCCCTGGGGTTTTTGTCAATCCAAACTGTAAAATGCTAAACTCGTAATGTCCAAACCTCGTCTTGAATTTGATCTTAGGAATTTCTTCCTCCTTGATCCATAGTTGATTATATCATGATTTCACGTCAATCTTAGAAAAAATCATCGTGCCTTTCATTTGATCAAACAAATCATCTATTCTTGGAAATGGATACTGGTTCTTGATAGTTTCCTTGTTCAATTGATGATAGTTAATGTAGAGTCTCCATGACCCATCCTTTTTTCATATGAAAATAAGAGGTGAGCCCCAAGGCAATAGACTTGGACGTATAAGTCCTAGGTCCAACAACTCTTTCAATTTCATTTCCAACTCTTCTAACTCGGGGGTTGAAATTTGATAAGGTGTTCTTACTATTGGTTATGTTCCAGTTTTTATTTTGACGGTAAATTCCAATTCCCTTTTCGACGGAAAACCTGGTAACTCCTCCGAGAATACGTCCACAAATTATCATACTATGGGAAGGTTTTCTATTCCTTCCACCACGGCATTTTCGTTCAAATCAAGGATTTCATATATCTTGCATCCCTTTTGCATGCTACTCTATAGTTGTAGGGAAGAGATGAACCTTATGGAAACTTCCTGGTTTCTTCCTACAATCACAAGTCTTTGTCCCTCATCATTGATCAAACTCAATCGTTTCATATTATAGTTTAGTATCGCCTTATGTGATTCCAAACACTCCATACTGATTATGATGTAATAAGATCCTAATATCATGGCACACAAGTTTTCCTTCATGAAAAAATATCCCAGGTTAATTATACAGCTTGTAACCTTTCCTCCAACCTTTTTCTTGGCTCCCAAAGCCATTTCCACATAGTTAAACTCATCATGTTTGACTGCCTTTACCCTACTTATTTTTAGCATTGCACCAGAAATAAAGATCTTTGTAGCACCTGGATCTATCAAAATACTATAGGTCTGGTGAGAAGTGGTACATGACGTATCGAGCATAGTAGACTAGTGCTCTCCCTGGCGTTTATTTGTCGTTGCGTGAATCTAGTGGGATTTTACCAAATCTCCTATTGTAGTGTGTCTGGTTGAACTGACTTCTTTGGCCCTCTCAACCGAAAATTCACACTGGTAATGTGGTTCCCCGCATGTCCATCATTTGTTCTTTGGTCCAGTACTCTTGGTCCCTGAAGTAGAAGTTGATGGCACACCATCCCGAAACCCTGGTTTGTTATGTTGGATATTCCTGACCTATTGTTGTTGCAGATGACGTTGTTGTTGGTGTTTTGGTCCTTTGTAGGGAGTCCACTTCTAAGCCATCAATCTTTGTGGAATTGTGAACGTGGATCCTCTCAGAGTGCCTCAATACCCTGATGGATGTTGAGATGGTGTCTAATGTTGTTTTGCACCAGATGCCACATGTCTCTTCCATATCATAGGAGTCCTTATCTAACCCCCATTGATAAGATATTCCTCAGCTATGAGGGCCTTTTGGAAAACATTGTGCAATGTCTAAGGTATTAGTATCCTCACTTTTTCCTGAATGTCGTCATTAAGGACAAAAAAACACTTGTTGACCTTGAGCTTCTTGGTGTTCATATGTGGAGCATACCTAAGAAGCTCCATGAAACAAGCCTCATACTCAAGAGCCATATGACCAGCTTGTCATAAGGTGTTGAAATCATTGAGATGGAACTTTATGAATTTTGATGATAAATACCTATCCTAGAACCCCTCCTCTAACAGTTCGCATGAAACGTCTTCGAAGACCATGTTCAATTGTTGTAGGAGCATCTTCCACCATTGAATATCACTCTCCTTTAGCTGAAAGACTACCATGCACACATTCATGTTGGAGGTGTAGTCCTGAAGTGAGAATTTTTCCATGTTCTCCAACCATGCCTTGATGAATTTGTTGTCCATGGAACCCAAGAACTTTGGAAGCTTGACCTTCTCTAGTTCTTTATGAAAGCTACTAGTAGCAGTCAGATGCTCATTGTGGACCCTCATGGGGTACAGGTTCCTTGGCCTCATCTCTATCAAAACATCTAATCAAGACCTATGACATACTCTAAAAGAAACTCATCAACCCAACCATATCCCCCACAACACTTTGTTCATGTCCAACGAATTGTTCTTCTCCTTGGATGTTAGACCCCTCTGGCATGGATGATACTGGAGGTGTTGTTCCTCCTCCCCCAGCACCATGTCATCTTCCTTCGCAGCATCCTCTAACCATGATTACCTGCATGGACACAATTCAATTTAATTCGTGACAAATTATTAATCAAAATTTTATAGAGTGGAAGATGTAATCATTCCAAGTCACAATGTTGAACTCGCTCTGATACCATATGTAACAACCCATTTGTTATGTCTAGGAAAGTGAAGCATAAAAGGGTAAATTTTTTTTTTTTCATTAAGAAATTAACATCAACACATGATCACAACAATGCTTAATAAACAACATCATAAGTAAAACAAGTACCAGCTACTCATCATGGAAATCACTAAGGATGGATTGAATGTGTCAACGAAGGATAACAACACATAAACATACATAGAATAGCATATTAGCACATCATAATTATATTTAACAATTTGCAACAACAATCAGTCAAATAAAGAATATAAAATGACTACCCACCCAACCTACCCTGCAAGGTTAGGACCTCCAAGACACATAAGGAATGCTCAAGCCTAGGTTCCAATTGATTTTAACCACTTAAGTTCTCAGGGCTCATGACTGTTCTAAGGAACAAGGAGGTGTCTACATCCCACTAGCACAATCATATCCAAGGAAGTAGATAAAACAACAACATCAATGATCATCTATTTCATCAATCCATCAATCCTAAAAAGTAAAATAATTCATGGCACAAGGGTAATCAATATCATTATCAATCATACATCAACAATTAAATATTCGTTACACGTGAGAGTAAACAATTCTAGAACAAACACATGTCAACTTAAGTAAGGGTGCAAGATAAAGCTAGTCACTAAATTAGTCATGTATCTAATAAATTCATGATGCCAGATTCTTTAACATTTAAATTGAATGTGCAAAATAATACTAACGAAGCAATCACACACCCACTTAAACTAAGGCGCGCAAGTAAATTTTATTACAAATGCATCACCGTTAATGAAATTTGCACTAGTAATCAAGCTAGAACATGGTTCATCCATCATTAATACAATGTGAATGCAATCCAATTATTAAATTACAACATAATCAATGGTGGAAGGTAAATATTCATTAATTTTTTATGGCGCCAAAGTAACTACACCCATGTACATCAACAACTAGTTGTATATATCATGGCACAAGTAATTATCAATTAAATTAAGGCACAGGGTAGTCAACATAAAATTCAACCTTTATTCCATGGCATGCGAGAAATATAATATCAATAA
>JZKD02S1745499.1:49909-74195 GCA_000966675.3 Picea glauca | reverse complement strand
AAACGACAAGACAAACAAGACATAAAATATTACAACAATTTTATGATTTACAAACCATCACAATTAGATAAATCTGTGTGCAACAATTTGTGCAAAACAATTCAATTAATGAAAAGGATAAACCTGCATTCATTAAATTGACATAAAGTGATTGTTGTATTTTTAAATAAGAGAGATTAGATATGGACAACATATAAATCAAATCACATCAACATGCAATGAATCATGATAGCTAAAGTAGTCGATAATTAATTGCAAATTGATATGCAAAAAACTTGAAACAAAAGTTTGATATATTGAAAGCGAAAGCTGTTACAAGACATCAACTTTCATCTCAGTTTGAATGATAAATCCATAGTCTGGTTCTCTCCACAGTGATGATGTTTTTTTTACAAAAAATAACAAGTATTTAAAGACTTGCCACAAGGTAAAACATCCCTGTGGGAATTATCAAAACAGTTTACAAAAAATCTGGGGATAATATCCCAAGTCTCTATTTCTGACTCAACCTAACAACTTAAAACAAAAACTACATCACAAAAGTATCTCCTAAAATGATACAACATGCCCAATTGATCATTGTAATTCGTATGCATCTGAAAGAGGACAAGAATAGACAAGATTAGAGGATATTTTATTGATAAAATTGACAAAAATCTAATTTTTAAGACTAGCTACAGAATCTTGTGATTCTGTAGCTGGTCTAATTTGAGCACAGAATCCTTTTAAAACCAATTCAAATCTTAAAGAATTATATTCAAACTATTAAACAAATATTTGATTGCTAATTGGAAACCAAACAAATCATTCAAATCAAAACTTCTATGCTAATTTGAAATAAACGAAATCATGGTCAACCGAATGGTAATCAGAGATACATGCATTCTGTTCAACATTTGTTATCACTAATTCGAGGTAAACAAAATCTCTTAGATAATTCGAAAGCAATGAAATAATTTTCATGAACATATTTCAATCGACACAAACTGTAACCAGTTAAACAAATCATTCATGCAATAGCTTATGTCACATCGACCATTAACAAAATTGTCTTTCGAATCCAAACAAAATTAACAAGATTTTTTAAATCCAAGCTAACTTTGAATCCATCACATTATGAAAATGACTGTGCTAATCGAGACATGTAGCATTGTTCATGAATCAAATCAAATAGGAACTAATTGAACGGATTTAAGATCGACACAATCGTTATGCAAAATCAAAACATAGCCGTGTCTGAATTTAGCAAACAAATATTGTGTGCAGGTCAAATGCAATCAAAATCCAAATGAAAATACTGATCCAATCCAAAACAAAATCGTACCTAGTAAATCAAAGTCAACATGATTGTTTAGAAACAGACAGACTTAACCGAAATCAAACCCAATCGACTATCCATACAAAATTGTTTCAAAAAGCAATCCAAACAAAATCGAAAACAAATCAATCATTTATACTAAACTGAGAATGTTAACTAAATCATATGTGTCTGAAAATAAATCTTCTGTACAGGTCATATGTAATCAAAATCCAAACGAGGAAATTTATACAAAATGAAACCAATTCGGGTAGAACTAAATGAAAGCAAACCCCATTGATTACATTAATTCAAACCAACAAAATTATTCTAAATCGAACCAAACCAAATCAAAACCAATCAATTGTTTCTACTAATTTGAGAACAATGGAATCATGTTAACTAAATCATAGGTGTGTCCAAGTTTAGCAAACAAATTTCCCATTCATGATTCATAATGAAATTATTTTGGTAAAATGAAAGTGCCAGAATCATTTTGAATCAAAACGAACAGAGCTAATTAAAAACAACTTCAATTGGTTAAATTAATTCATGCAAACTTACAAAACAAAATTGATGTCAAAACACATACCTAGGAGGATTGATCAAGGGTTCAATAGTGTGAGAGTCTGGATGGGTGAGAGGGGTTCTGAGGCACAGGCCTGGAGAATTCATAGACGTTTCAACAAATGCACACAGACCCAATACACACCTTTCAACCACGGAGAAGATCTGAAACTTGACCTCTAAAACATGGGCCCGATCTCTGTAAGAACTCGATTTCTGAGGAAACTGCTCACAAGGAAGGTAAAGGGGCTAATTTCGGTTCTGGGTTTTCAAGGGTTTGATCGGATTCCAAACCGTTTGCCCATAATCACTCACGCAAAAACGTGTCTCTGGGGGAAATTATGGGGGCAGTCTTCTCTGGCAATCAAACAGTAATTGACTTTGAACACCATGGGATTTAAATTCTCCCTACAGGAGCCTAGAGAGAACACACAGTGAGCAGGGTGAACGGTGAGGGTTTGGACAAGGTATACGCAGGACCCAAAACTCAGAGATTTCCCCAAAAATCAACAGAGGTAACCCGGTAAGGAGGCAGGCATTAATGCCAAAGTGTGCGAGGGTGGTGGAGCTAGCTCAGCCCATGAAAAACAGTCATTTCCATAAGTACAAACAACGAAGCATATGGTGATTCATATCACTATTCCAATGTGTTAAAAGTAAAACCAATTAAACCATTAACGAAAACTATGGTAAGTTGACCCCAATATTTTCACAAGCATAGCGTTTGCATGGTTTTTCAAAATCAAAACAATGTTTCGAATAAGAAATTGACCATATAACTTATACAATATATAAAACTATTGAATTAAGGATCTAATCATCATGTCAATGTTTTCATGAAACCAATGCGCCAAGGAAATCGATGAAAAGAATATAAAACATCAAACCACCACTATATTAAGGACTCAATGACACATTATCAAATCATCACAATCTTATAAAAATGAAATCACATTAACAATTAAAGAATGCCAAGTGAGTAAGGATCTTGGAGTCTTACCAACTGTGCGACTATAATCAAATTGGAAATGCAATGAACACATAGACAAAAGTGCCATAATAATCCAGTGATGATTTTTATGTGACCTCGAAATCAGATTTTTCACGCTTGCAGTCGTGAAAATAAGAACAAAGACAGGTGTGCAAATGCGCAAAATAATAGTATCGTTTTATTCAAAGATTGCGACGAAAATCAAAGGTTGCAAAACACTGGCATGGGCAGCTTATAAGGATAGGATAAAAATGCAAATTGGCTGCCAACACACCTGTCTATACATAGATATTAAATAACATAACATCATAATCAAACGACATCATCATCTAAATCCATATAAGTGAAACAGACAACCATATACAAAATCGAATCACTTGCATGCAAGTGTCCTCAAGGAATAAGTCAAATCATGTGTGCGCAACAAAGGGATGTTACAACAATGGAGTCAATCAAATAGAGGTTGGTATGGACAATTATTTACAAGATACGAATACCATGGAGACAATGTTGTTAGATGCATTCTAAAATGAGGAGATAGGGGATGAGGCTTGTTGGGCTCCACTTTTTCCATATTTCCACCATATAAGTGCGTTCATAGTTACACATGTTTCCCGCAATTTGCCAATAATATACACCTAATTGCACCATAAACCTTTAGTATCTACTGTCATTGAGCATATGTGGTTAATACATAGTTTTTCCATTTTCTAGTGATTAAAATATGATTATACAATGATTTATGGATGACAATTTTTGAAGTGTGCATGATCAATATTCTTGTACCATAACTACAATTCAACATTTTCACACCATCACTAATATTCTTGTACATGATATTCTAGCTTGGAATATTGGAACTCTTCTAGAAGGAAATCGAGAACATGTGTTTTATTTACAACGATGTCGGCAAGATGACATGTATTTCAAAATTCACCCGGCTCACATGCATGGACTTCTAGAACGATATTAATGTAAGAGAGAAAATGAGCACTATCTTAAAACTATGAACTTCCTCCTTGATTTTCTTGCTTATGAGGTCGAATCTAAAAATACCAAGATATGGGTTTTGTCTAGAAGTTGGGAAATTGAGTAACGCTTGGATAGTTTTTCAAAATTTCAAATGGTTTAAGAAATAAGGAAGGATCTTTAACCCAAATTTGTCATATTTGGTGAAAAACCCAGATTTTGAGATTTTTGCCTAATATTGTAAATTTTGAAATCTAAGCTTTGGGATTTGGTTCCATCCTTCTAGTAAATAAATTGTATGTATAAATAGATCCTCATAAGACTGATAACATGGGGGATGATCTTAATTATTTTCAATATATCTATTGGAGAGACAAAATAGCTTGTATGATTTAATGTACGTTGAGCTTGGATTGAAAAAAATGGAACATATTCATTACTGAATTTTGGTGCATTAATACAACTTGATCTGGTTGTTTTCAAGAAGGGTTAACCTGTGTGGGAAGGGCCTCTCATTCTGCTAACACCATTCTTCTTTTAATTTAATTTTATATATTAGATTGTAAGTGGGGTGTTTTACTCTCTGTGTTTCTATTGCATTCCAATTGTTATTTGCAATTTACGATTTAAATCTATTCCCTTAGATTAGATTGATGATAATAAACTCAGACTCAACTGTTATTTTCTTGTGCATACAATCATTATAATTTTCCAACTACACTTTGCATTGATTCATTCATTCTCAATCCTTTCTTCTAACATATTTCTATTTCATTTTGTGTTGAATTGCAGCCAACATTGATCTAATACATTGTGTGATCCATTACATAGTTTATGTATGGTAATTTTGGTGTACATTATATTGCATCAATTATGTCTAAAAAAATTTGTAGTATATAATGAAATTATTTGTCTCCTCTCATTGCACACAATTCTAAATTGCCTCCAAAGGTTGCTCCATTCAACCTCATCCAGACGCTTCCCCATTCTTCCTCTTTAACATTCATCGATTTTTGTCAATTATCTCAATTCATTACGCTTCTTAATGTTAGTTATAAAAAGGGTTTTAATAGAGTGGAAAGTAGTATTTATATTGTTATTAGACACTGTTTTTGTCTCTTGTAAAGACACATATAAAAAAATTATTTCCCTTGTCACATGCACCCTTGTTCTTCCATTTATCGATTGGGATTTTTGATATTCCAGTTTTCATTTATATAATTGATCCCATATTCATTATTGTTCACACATTAGTGAGAATATATCATTTGCATGATCCTCTTCTTATGCAGACTTAGATTACAAAAAGTGATTGACTGCATAAAATAGTTCAAATCACCACCAATTCGTTGTGTGGAAATTTTCCCCTTAAGTTGAACATTTGATACACAAAAAGCTCAAATAGTTTCCATGTCATTATACTCATATTCTACTCTAAAATCCACTTATCTGGCAAACAATTTTTGTTATGTGTTTACTCTCTTAAGGCATATTAATTCTCTTTCATGTTGTCGACATTGTTGTGCTCATTCGAAGAG
The DNA here is from genome assembly GCA_000966675.3 of Picea glauca. NCBI lineage: Eukaryota > Viridiplantae > Streptophyta > Pinopsida > Pinales > Pinaceae > Picea > Picea glauca. The sequence goes on along the minus strand of JZKD02S1745499.1, from coordinate 68,833 downwards.
TAGTGTCTAAATTCTTAATCACATCTAATTGAAATTCATTATAGTTTGTTTTATTATTTTTTTTTTCTATTGGGATTTGTTTTTGCATGATTTCATTTTTGTTTCCTACACTTGGTATTATTTCATGTACCTTGATTTAGTATTGCCTCACACTTTAATTTCCCATAGATTCAATCACCAAAGGAAGATTAAAATCCTAACTTGTGAGATATGGATTTCCTGTAATGGGTTTCAACCTACGGTGATAGTTTATTTTCTGTCAGTTGAATTCATTTTATGATTTCTTGTTTCTTTTGTTTCATTGAAGTGTGTTTTTTGTCCTTAGATTAGGTTAGACTAGGCTCCAATACTCTATATGTTGTTCTTCATCCTCGAAGCTTACAATCCTTAGTTGATAATTTAATGTTGGAATTAATAGTGCATATATTTTACTAGACATTTTTGGGATCGTTGTCGGGGAGGTGCTAAAGGGATTGAAGTCTAGGTAGGTAGGTTTCCTTTAAATTACACTGCCTGGTTGAGGACAAGATGGAAAGATAAGAGGTAAGAACATGCACATCCACTTTAGTGGTTCTCCACCGAAACACATGTATGTTCCTTTGGCAAGTGTGTCTCTCTTTAGAAAAGCATTCTTAATTTACTGCAAAGTATGTTTAATTTATTGCAAGTGTGTTTCTTTTCATGCAATTGTGGTGTGATTTTCAAATTGTGAAATTAGTTTCTATTATTTCTTATGGTTTTCTTAAAATTTCTTTGAGTGTGTAATTATTTTTCATTCAGTTTTCATCAAAAATATTAAAAAAAATAAATATGTGTTGTAAGAACCCCATGAGTTAATCCATGTGTGAGACAGGACCCATCAACCAACAATATGCATTCAAATATGACAATGAGTTTGGAAGAACTGTCTCAAATCCTAGCAGTAGTTGAGATCTCTTATTCTCAGGAAGAACACATCTTGACAACCGTCGTGAACCTATCTACTTCTCCAAAACACATATAAGCGCCAAATTCCTATGAGCCATTCCTCCAAGAATATCATGAAACCTTCATTGATGAATTTGGCCAATCTACCAAGGAGATCGAAGATTTGTCGACCATATCTAATCGGGATAAGACATTAGAACCTAAGATCGGGGAGGCTAAAGAAAATAATACAAATAGTGGTTTAAATGAGGACATGGAACAAGGACACCATGATTATATTGAACATTGGTTCTAGATGACTATCAAATCACACCACCATTATCTTCTTCAAGAACTCTTCCCATCATATTAATCAAAACTATTGGTTCATCATGTTTTGGTACTTATTAAAGTATATTATATAAACTTGAATGAGAGTATAGTGATGATCGCGTTACACACATGGATTCACTGGATGTACTCATATACTTGAAAAAGGGTTATTTTCTTAGGTAAGGTTGGATAGTAAACAAGTAAATAAATGTTGGATGTAGTTGTTAGTTTGGTGCAACATCATTTTTTTTTATTTCTTTTTCAATAATTATAGATGTTGGCATGAGAAACTAATATTGAAGGATTTTTTTGCCGAAAAATTATTAATATATTTTTCAATTGATATTCAGATGTTTTTCCAAGTTTTCTAAAAAAAAAATTAAACTATGATGATTTGTTGGAGTTTTGCAGGTATCCTCCTTTTAGCTAGATTGGGAGAACATCTTCCTAACTTATTCGGGGAACTAATTTCATTTATTTTGAATATGTTGTTTCATAAAAAAAATCTTATATTTTAATATTTTATTACCTAAGACAATTTTGGGACAACTGAATTTCATTTCCTATTACACCCCTGCACTTTGTTTGTTTGAAAATTGTTCTCTGACTTTTATTAGTTTTCCCTACTGTTTTTCCAAACTATTTTCCTTACTGGAATTTATAGTTTATACAATTATTAATGGATTAAAACTAAAAAGAAAAAAAATCAAATATCAAACCCAACACTTCTTGACATAACCAATCATTGTCAGTTCTTTTAGATATTGTTTATCTTTTCTTTATACAAAATTTCATACCAATTATTATAGTAGTAAGTCATAGTCCTGTTTTTAATATATTATGGGATTACATAAAGTTAAAAGTCCATATTATGAGACCCATAGGTAGCTAATAAAACCTAATAATATCTCAAATTTGGTGAGTAAAGAATTTTTATTAAATAGTAGCACGAGAGGGCATGACGTTTCTATCCATGAGAACACTACTATAATTATATATGAAGAAAATGACGTTAGGGACTAGAGGTACTTTAGTTTATTCTTTGATGGATTCATCCACCACACACTAAAAGGTCTCAACCATGGATATGATGTGAAATTGACTAAAGTCATTAAGTATCCCTTACATAGAGACATCCTATAGGAAGGAAATACTTCTACCCTCAAATTGGTACCATCTGGTGCCTTTAAGTGGATTTTCAAAGAATCTCCCCCATCCACCCAATACACACACACACACACACACACACACACACACACACACATATCATAAATTTTAGGAGTGGAAGTCATGGGACTAGAGCCTTTGATAGAAAATGGGTGCAAGAGGTCAACTCGTCGATGTTATAAACACCTATATTGAATAAACCTCATCCATTTTTTCTCTATGTACAATAATACTTGTGAGGTTCTGTCAGAAAGAAGCATGAATAGATAGATACACAGATCAATGAAATCCATATAAATCCCACTTGAGAATGACCGTAAGATGAACTTCATACCGTATCATCCAATTCATACTATATCTAAGATGTATTATACAGAGTGTAAATTAAAAAATTCCCTACGAAGTTCCAACAACAAACAAGTATGAAAAACACCAACCCGCGTAGCAAGTGTTGTGATCTCTGGACAAATTCCAGAGGGTAAGAATGATAGTATTACATGGTCAATAATAGAAAACACAAAAATAAATTAGAGGGTTTAACTTTAATAATGTTTTGGGCAATAGTTTGATTGGAAGGAACCACAAATGACTAGGCTCGAAGACTGACATCCAACTAAGATAAAAACATAGTGACCCTCAAACACGGGCATTAAGACGCAAGGAATATCATCTAACTTATAAAGGGACCATAAACATAGTGGAATCCCAGGGAAAACGCATACGGAGCTGCAACTATAATACACTGTAAATCCTCAAACCAATAAGAGGAAAAAATGAGAAGTCTATCATGGAACCACTCTTTTATTTCTACATTGCACCAAAATAGAATTACATTCATGGTATACAGAGAAAATAAGAAATGGAAATTTTACTTACCTTAAGCATAGAATAACCACAAAGGTGCATTGTCTCCTTCCATTGCTCACAAAGTCGAGCATTACGGAAAACCACCGGTCGTATACAACACAGAGGCCATCACTGATAGAGTCAAGCCTTACAAAAATCACTGGTCATATACAATGCATAGCCCATCACTCATAGAGTTGAGCCTTATGAAAAGCATCAGTTGTATACAATGCATAGGCCATCGCTCACAGAGCCGAGCCTTACAAAAACCATCGGGAATATACAATGAAGAGACCATATCTCACAGAGCCGAGCCTTACGAAAAACCACTAGTCATATACAGTGCAGAGGCCATCGCTCAATAGATCTAAGCCTTACAAAAAACCATCGGTCGTATACAACACATAGGTATTGTGTGTTACATACTAGGGGGAGATAATGAAAACAAGGTTTACCTTGAGGGCCTCGTGAGAAGAGTAACAACAATTGGTACACCCCATGTCACTTTCATGTGAAATCGAGGGAGGTGGCGATCCCATGTTGGGCAGTCTCTACTAAGTGTCAAATCTAGCAGGTACAAGACATGTATCCCCATTAATGGACCATGCTAGGAGTAAATGCCTATAGGACCCCATCTTCCATCCTCCATTAAAATGGTTTCGAACCACATTATTGCTGAGTCACGTGACCAGTCGGGTAGGGTTATTAATAATATGGTTATGGTATATGTTCGCTACACTATGCTAAGGTCATATGTTGTTATGGTAACCATATAATAGTCTATATGTTAAACAATGTATATATATCATTGTGGATAGTGTTATTGTTATGGTATTCAAATAATAGTCTACATGTTAAATGATATATATATTGGTGTGGATAGTGTTAGTGTTATGATATCCATATGATAGTGTATATGGTAAATAATATATATATTGTTGTGGATAGTATTATTGTGATGGTATCCATACGATAGTTTATATGATAAATGATATATATCATTATAGTTAGTGTTATGGATAGACAATATGATAGTCTAAATTTTATAGTATACATGGTTGATCAAAGCTAGGAGAATTATGTAGAAGTGGATGACATATGATTAATGATAGTCTATTACGTGATATATTATGGAAATCATGTCTTGACATAGAGATGGTGGTTATTCTAAAGACTATGAAAGTCATGGTTGCAATTTTATTCAATACAAATTAGTGTATGATTATAATCCAATAACGACGGTAAAATATTCTATGCATACAATAAAGGAATAAAGATATGTTTAATTAATTATCTTTGTGTCACAATCAATGTTGGAAAGTCAAGGAACTTTAATGTCCCCTAACATTTTTTTTTTAATTTGGGAAACTGGGGTACATTACATATGGTATTAGCGTTGAGGGTTATAGCACTTGGACCTCATGGAAAGGCCAAAATTATTTTAATTATTTTATTTATGTTGAAGAAAAACTAACAAATATGTTTAGTGTTACAAACATAAAAATTGTTGGTCTGTTGTGATAATGTCATCATAGAACGAAGAAGAAATCAGACCTGAAGAGAATTGAAATCAAGGACTTCCTAAAGAACCAGGGCATAATAGGGAAGGAATTTCAACCACCCAGGTTTTAGAAACAATGAAGAACTTCATCGTGGAATTATAAGTGTTTAAACCATATAGCGAAAAGTTAAAAAAGGCACAAGAAGACCAATTAGAAATAAATGAAATGCTTCTACGTAGTATAGTAACAAAGAGGAGCCCAAAGGACAATGACAAGGAGGAAGAGTCAGTAAAAGGTCTTCTAAAAACTATGGTCATGAAACATAAAATGAGGATATTTCTTCTAAAGACATACACATGACATGAAACAAAACAACTATAGGAAGAAAAAGAAAACAAGTAGATCACCTCGAAGGTGAATTTAAGAAAATAAAACTGTCATGGATGATTTTAGGGGTTAAATTTCTCTCATGCACTAATTTTCCATGGTTTTTCCCAAAAAAAAGATTCGCTATTCTAAAAATGATTTACCCAAATTCTATAGGATAAAGTTATTTTACCTTAAAAATAGCCAAACTTTTATACAAACTATATAAAATCCTTAGAAATTTGAATATTTTTACAAAAATATCGCTAACATTTTATAGTTAGCATATGAAGGATTAGTAAAATTCGCCAAGGTTTCTACATTTAAAATAAATTTCCATTCTTAAAATCATCCCTGGAAATTGTCCAACTTTGATGGAGAATCAAGGACGGTTGAACAGGCTGAAGCATGGCTACTAGATATAAAGAAATACTCCCATTTTTACAATTACTTTAGTAATATGAAAGTCAAAATGGCCATTTACAAATTGAAGGGAAAAGCAAGTATCTAGTGGCAAGACCTGAAATTGGCTAAGGGATTGAAAGAGAAACAAATGGAATGGTCAGATTTAAAGAAATATTTCAAGAAGTAATATTTTTCAGAAATTTATTACGAAAGAAAGACTAAGGAATTATATGAGCTAAGACTCGGACAAATGAACATGGACGATCTTATAAATAAATTTATATAACTATTGAGATTTGTACCATATATCAAGGAAGACAAAGTAAAGATACAACGATTCTTAAGATGTCTACCACAATCGTACAAAGACAAAATTGAATTTGACAATCTCAAGATTTTAAACGAAGTGTTTAAATAGGCTTGGATGTGCTATGATTAGTACAAACAAAGGTCTGAAATTCCTAAGCCATGGAAGGTCAAGAAATAGGACAAAATTAATCAGAGAAAGAAAGGCTTCCAACTAGACCCTTTCTAGAATATGGCAAAAAGTGTCCAAAAAAGGGACTATCATTCCAACACCCAAAGTGCTCAAGGGGGAGGTAGACCAGTTAACCTGGGAGTCAAGAAATTTGGTGACAGACCCAGGGAACCATTGAAGTGTTGGGATTGAGGAGAACCTCACTTGAGGAGAAATTGTCCACGCTTAATTTTCACAACAAGAACTTAAGTCCATAACCTACTAGAAGCTTCGACAGTAGGAGATATGGGAAAAATAATGCACATAATTAATGCAGTTGTGGATGGCAAGCAATTTGATCATCAATCCACTATAGTGGAGGTTGAAGGTAAAATTCATGATAACTGCATTTTCATATTAATTGACCCATGAGCTAGTTTGAGTTATGTTACTCTTGGTTTAGTTGAATTAAACGAGCTCAAGAAAGTAAAGCATGTTAAGTCTTGGTTAGTATAGTTAGCAATAGGGACCAAGAGAAAGGTAACGGATTTTATTCATGAATGTGAACTCAATGTAGACTGTCAAAGTACAAAGTTAGATCTGAACATTGTACCTTTAGGATCTTACGATATAATCATTGGAATGGACTGGTTAGAGAAACATAAAGTAATTTTAAACTTTTACAAAAATTCAGTTATTTACAGAGACGAAAACAAAAAAGTTAGGACAATACAAGGGATCAAAAAAATAGTTTCGGTTAGGAAGATATCATCCATGCAGTTTAAGAAATGTATAAAAAAAGGTTTCCAAGTTTATGTTGTTCAGGTAACTAGTCTATTAGAAAATGAAAACAAACCTAATTTAGAGTACTTTTCAGTCCTACATGGGTTTAGAGATGTATTTGTGGATGAAATATCAGAACTACCTCCAAGAAGAGAGAGATAGATTTATCTATAGATCTACTACTTGGATCTGCCCCAATATCTAAGGCACCTTATAGAATGAGTTTACCCAAATTAACAGAATTGAAAATTTAGCTACAAGAACTGTTAGATAAAGAATATATTATACCAAGCATCTAACCTTGGGGAGAAATGGTTCTCTTCGTTAAAAAGAAAGATGGGACCTTCAGACTATGCATTGACTATAAACAACTAAATAAGATGACGATGAAGAATAAGTATCCTTTACCCAGGATTAACGACTTGTTTCACCAAGTTGGAGGAGTAAGGATCTTCTCTAAGTTAGATTTAAGGTCTGGTTATCACCAAGTGAGAATAAAGGATGAAGATATAAATAAAGAAACATTTAGAACAAATTACGGACAGTGTCAGTTTGTTGTAATTATGTTTGGTCTTACTAATGCACCAACAACCTTTATGTGTTTGATGAATAGTATATTTAGTGAATATCTAAATAAATTTGTGTTGGTTCTTATTGAGGATATTTTAGTTTACTCAAAAATGAAAGAAGAACATGAAGAACCTCTAAAAATAGTATCATAGACCTTAAGGAAACATAAGTTGTATGTGAAGTTTGATAAGTGTGACTTCTACCAAAGAAGGATACAGTACCTAGGACATGTGATATCTGAACAGGGTATTGTAGTTGATCCAAAAAATATAAAATCCATTATGGAATGGCCTATCCCTAAGGATGTAGCATACATTAGATCATTCATGGGAATTATTGGTTATTACTGAAGATTTATCGAAGGATTTTCTAAGATCACATATCCAATTACATTCCTATAGAGAAAAGGAATAAGATTTACTTGGTCACAAAAGTGTCTAGACAAGTTTGATAAATTAAAAGGATTGTTAACTACAATACCTATCCTAAAGGTAGCAGATCCCGATAAATACTTTACAGTTTGTGTGGATGCAAGCAAAGAAGGATTCGGAGGTGTACTAACACAAGATGGACACATCATCTATTATGAATCACATACTAAAAGAACATGAACAAAATTACGTTACACATGATTTGGAATTAGCAGCCGTAATTCATGCTATGAAAATGTGACGACATTATTTAATGGGTAGAAGGTTTTTGCTACTAACCATCAACAATGGTGTAAAGTTTTTATTCAGTCAACCAGATCTCAATGCAAGGCAAGAGATATGGCTATCCTTTTTAAGTGAATGTTATTTCAAAGTAAGACACATCAAAGGAAAAGAAAACAAAGTTGCAGATGCTCTAAGTCGAAGGAATAACAGACTTTATGAGATAACTGTTAGCAAAGAAGAAATCAACATCAAACAAAGAATAAAATCTACACGTTGTAATGATGAAAAGTACATCAAAACATCAACAAAATTACAAGAAAATGTAGAAAAACTAAACAAAACAGATCCGATTTTTGATAAAAATGGACTGGTAAGGTTCAAAAACAGGTTGTACATACCTAAGTCTGTTGATTTAAATTAAAAAATTCTTGACAAATTGCACAAAAGGTTGTATTCTGGTCATCTAGGATACCAAAAAATGATAACATCCTTAAGAAAATTGTTTTATTGTCCTAACATGAAGAGTGAAACAAATGAATATTTATCTAAATGCTTAGATTTTCAACAGGGAAAGGTTGAACAATAGCATCCAACTAGTCTGCTACAACCTCTACCTATACCAGAATGGAAGTAAGAGATTATCTCGTTGAACTTCATCACAGTTTTTCCTAAGACTCAAAAGAAAAATGACTCGATTATGGTAGTGATTGATAAACTTAACAAATCTACACATTTTATACCTCTGAAATCTACTTATAAAGAAATTAATATTTCTGAAATTTTTATGAAAGAAATATTTATATTGCATGGAATTCCTAAGATGGTGATCTCTAATAGAGATGTCAAATTTCCATCAAATTTTTGGAAGGAATTGTTTGCAGGATTGGATACTAACTTTAATTTAAGAACAAGCTACAATCCACAAATGGATGGGAAAACCAAACAAATGAATCAGATTGTGGGAGACATGTTACAAATGTACGTGAGAACGAAACCAACTAAGTGAGAGGAGTAACTACACTTAGTTGAATTTGATTACACTAATGGTTATCAGACATCATCCAAGATGAGTCCCTTCGAAGAATTATACGAAATGAAATGCACATCCCTGATTAGCTAGGATAATCTAGTTGAGAGGCCTATGATGGGACCGAAAATGCTCCCAGAAATGGAGAAAATGGTAAAAAGGGTACAATAGAATTGAAAGGAGGTCCAAGACCGACATAAAAGTGACGCAGATTTAAAAAAGAGACATGAAAAATTTCAAATTGGGGACCATGTATATATGAAACTCCAATCAAGGAGGATCTCTCTAAATCTAGGAAATTGTTCAAAGTCGGCACCCAGGTTTTGTGGCCCCTTCGAGATTTTAACTCGCACTTCCTGCAAACTTTAAAGTTCATAATGTTTTTCATGTTTCCTTATTAAAAAGGTATATTCATGATCCTACTCACATGATTGATTGGAACATGGTGCAAGTGCAACCAAAAGGCGAGTTCCAAGAAGAACGTATGTGCATTCTGGAGGGGAAAGAAACAATACTATGGAATAGATCCATCACCCAGGTAAAAGTGCAATGGAAGCACTTTAGCCCTAAGGAGGCCACTTGGGAATTGGAGGAAGATTTGTGGAAATCTTATCCAACCCTATTCGAAGAGAGGAATGAACATTGAGGATAATGTTGTACTTAAGGGGGAGAGGATGTAATATCCTCAAATTTTATAATATTAAAATCTAAGTGAACCTTGAAATAAATTTCTATTTTTGGAAAATTCAGATTTGGAAATTATTTGCCATTTATGGGAAATCTGAATTTGGAATTTTGATTGTTGTAATTAATTATTTGATGACTGCTGAGAAAATATTTGACTTGACCAACTGTCCTCTTTTATTTGACACATGTGTAAGACAAACTTTTAATGAATTAAATGTTGGAAGGCAAATGGAACAACCAGGTTAAAAATAGTTGACCATGACTCCATGAGTGGGGAACAGGTTTGAGTTACCTCAAGTCTGATTTTTACAAGCATAAGATGTGGAATTTGACCACTAGCAGCCACTAAAATTTAGATATTTGTAAATCTGTGAATTTCCCCAAGGAGGGAAGGAAAGACCTAGGCATAAGGACGCATATAAAAACAACAATTGGAGGAGGCAGGACGTTGCTTAGTATGTTGGGGAAAATAAATTATTTGTTGTTATGAGCACTGTTAGTGTGAGGAATAGGAGCTTTTGATATGTGTATGGTGACTATAGCTAAGGAGCATCATTCAGTTTTCCCTTATGGACTAATGGTCAGGCTACAGGATGGACAGGGAAAGTGAAGTTGGTTGTTATGTTCTATGGTTGTGTGGAACATGGTTGTTCCACTTGTATTACAACATCGGGTTTCATATATGTATCTCAGCTTGCATTCCTTGTCAATGTTATGTTTATGATTATTATTTGTTAGGAATATGATGGATTATTATAGTTAAATAATATTGATTATATTGTTTATTTGAAACGTGATGGTGGTACATATTTATTTAAATCTACATATATATATATATATATGTGTGTGTGTGTGTGTGTGTGTGCGCGCGTGCACTCATACATAAATAAATAGCATACTATTTAATGTTCCTATTTTCCATTAAATATGGTTGTAAATCAGAACTCAAATACCTTTAGAGTTAAGGTGATTCCTTCATCTGTTTAAACCAACTTATGCAACCTGCAAAGGAAGTAAAATGGGTGTTTAGTAAACTGTGATAGCATTTTAATTCCATGGAGATCAAAATAATAAGAATAAGTCAAGGACAAAACTTAGTTTGTGTCCCGATGAAGGTCCATATCACCTTTGGTTCCTTGTGAGACATTATGTCCACAATCCAGGAGGAGGAGGAGTGGACCCAAAACTGACTAATGGGTACCCTCACAAAACAGAAAAGGGCCCCATCATTGATTTCACATATCCATGCACAAAACTTCACTTATAAAATAGAGAAAACAACCGTTATAAATTATCATCAAATAGATCATGCATAGATTAATCAAATAGGAAGAAAATATTTTAATAATTCTCGAAAACCCTGTTTGAATGACCAAATAAATGGAAGGATTCGATTGTGGAAAAGTTAGTGTTTAAAATAGAGACTACCATTTAATTCCCCGAAATCACACAGAGGAATTCCCGATTTGGGTAATGATCACAGTGAAGGAAGTATTAAATTAATAAACATTCATAAGAGGCTCATTATATGTGACCTTTGTATATTCATCATTAAAATCTAAACAACATTACAGAATGGTAAAATCTGAAAGTCGCAGTGCATAGAAACATACAGTAAGAACCAAATCCGTATGTTAAATTCTAACTGTGCAAAAACATGTTCGAACCCTACGAATTTCCAATCAATAGTTGATTAAAATAGCTACCCTCTCGTTTTCTAGTGCATAGTGGTAGACATAGGTAATGCCTTTTGTAAATGACTCAAATTCATAACTGTAGATCAAGCGAAACATGCTGCCGAGGTGGCCATGAGAATATCCACAATTCTTCTCGGTAGAGAATCTGTTTTCCAGCTAGATTATACAAGAACATGTGTTTCGAATGAATAAAATAATGTTAATACTATTATTTATATATAAAAAAGGTAAATACGAATTCTCCATAGAGGGTTAATATTTCCATACAACTACATAGAGTGTAAATTACAAATTTCCCACAGAGGGTTAATATTGCTTATATATATACATAGTGCAAATTCGAAGTTCCAACAACAAACAAGTCTGAAAAACACCAACACAGGTAGCAAGTGTTTGGATCTTTGGATGAATTCCAGAGGGTAATAATGACAATATAACATTGTGAATAAAAGAAAACACAAAAATAAATAAGAGGGTTTAAATTTCATAACGTTTCGTGCCACAGTTTGACTGGAATGAACTACAAACAAATAGGCTTGAAGACTAACAACCAACTAAGAGAAAAAGACAATAACCCTCAAACCTGAGAATTAATACTCAAGGAGTCTCATATAACTTACAAAGGGACCATAAACACAGTAGAATCCCGGGGAAAACGCGTACAGAAGCACAACTATAATACACTGTAAATCCTCAAACCAAGAAAAGGAAAAAAGAGAAGTTTGTCATGGAACCACTCTTTTATTTTTACATTGCACCAAAATAGAATTTCATTCATGGTATACAAATCACATAAGAAACAAAACTTTTTATTGCCTTATTCATATAAGAAACACAGAGGTGTGTAGCCTCCTTCCATCGCTCACAAAACCGATCCTTACGAAAAACCACCAGTTGTATACAATGCAGAAGCCATCACTCACAGAGCTGAGCCTTATGAAAACCACCAGTCGTATACATTGCAGAGGCCATCGCTCATAGAGTTGAGACTTATGAAAACTATCGGTCATATACAACTCAGAGGCCATCGCTCACAAATTCGAGACTTACAAAAACCACCAGTTGTATACAACGCAAAGGCCATCACTCACAGAGCCAATCCTTACAAAAACCATTGGTCGTATACAATGTAGAGGCCATCTCTCATAGAGCTGATCCTTACGAAAAACCATCAGTCATATACAATGTAGAGGGAATCACTCAACAAAGCCGAGCCTTACAAAAAACCATTAGTCGTATACAACGCAAAGGTAGTTTGTGTTACAGAATAGGGGGAAAGAATGAAAACAAGGTTTATCTCGAGGGCCTTGTGAGAAGAGTAGAAACAATTGGTATGCCCCATGTCACTACCATGTGAAGTTGCAGGAGGTGGAAATCTCACATTGGGAAATTTATCCTAAGTGTCAAGTCTGGAAGGTACGAGATAGATCTCCCCATTAATGGACTAGGCCAGGAGTAAATGCCTACAAAACCCGACCTGTCATCCACCATTAAAACATTTTAGAACAACTTTATTGTTAAGTCAAGTTACTAGTCGGGTAGGGTTACTAATAATATGGTTATGGTATATGTTCTATACACTATGATAAGGTCATACATTGTTATGGTAACCATATAATAGTATATATGTTAAATGATATATATTTTGTTGTGGATATTTTTAGTGTTATGGTATCCATATAATACTCTACATGTTAAATGATATATATATATATCATTGTGGATAGTGTTAGTGTTATGATATTCATATGATAGTCTATATGGTAAATAATATATATATTGTTATGGATAGTATTATTATGATGGTATCCATATGATAATCTATATGATAAATGATATATATCGTTATGGTTAGTGTTATGGATAGACTATATGATATTATATAGTTTATAGTATACATTGTTGATCGGATCTAGGAGAATTATGTAGAAGTGGACAAAATATGATTAATGATATTCTATTATGCGCTATATTATGGATAACATGTATTGACATAGACATGGTGGTTATTCTAAAGACTATGATAGTCATGGTCGCAATTTTCTTCAATACAATTAAGTGTATGATTATAATCCAATAACGATGGTAAAATATGTTATGCATACAATAAAGGAATAAATATATGTTTAATGAATTATCTTTGTGTCACAATCAATGTTGGAAATTCAAGGAACTTTAGTGTCCCCTAACAAAAAAATGAAACGATGTCCCCCAAAACCTTTAGGTTTGGGGGAGATCTCGAGATCCCTCTTGGATATTCAGTGTCTCTTCATCATCTCCAACATCTTTAATTCATCTCAGGCAGTGTTTTTTTTCAGGATCCAACAGATCAACTTCCATTCTCTTCATCTCTCATCATCTTTTGTGTAGCTCTCGTCAACTTTAGTCTCTTTATTATTTCTCAACCTTTCTCTACCTCATCTTCATATTTCAGCAGTCCATACCATGGTTCCACATATCTTTAATCCTATTTTTCATAGTTTCCACTTCAACATGCATTAGAATTCAAAGAAAGGTAACTTGAGATGAAACATGTATAAATATCTTTAATTTACTAATAATTTGGAAAACATGATAAACAACCACTATTACCTACTCCACACTCCACTACACATTATTATCACTTATAAAGTACCATCACAACCAGTCACTAAATCTTTCATATTCACTCGACCAGTCATAATGAAAATTATACTCAGATGGTAAGACCAAGCAATGAAAATGAAATATGTGGTATACAAATAGAAACATAAAACAACATCTATAGTGTATTCTCCTTCTACATCATAAAACATTCATAGGTCATCAAAATGTTTTGAATAAGAGGATGAATTTATTGTTTTTGATTCAAACAAATAACCACAAGTAAATCTTCATCTTAAAATGAATATAATATGTTGAGTATAAAGGTGTCCAAATCCTTAAAACCACCATCCCCATCATTTCACAAACAGTTCTCCACATTTATACCATTCGCCATTAGTTATTGATAACCCATCCCTTTCTCTACCTCTATTTTCATGATAACTTTGTTTCTCAGTTAAAAAAATATGTGACACTATAATCAAACAACTAACACCTACAGAAAGAAATAATGTCACATAAATCTATAAACAGAGTATACAATGAATAAGGATTTACAACTTGTTGTTTGCATGAGTACATGCAAATTCTTGGGTTTGGGGGTGTGATGGGCTCCAATTTTTCCATATTTCCTTGATATAAGTATGTTCATTGTTACACCTTTTTCCTAGAATTTGCCAATAATATACACCTACTTACACCATAAACCTTTACTATCTATTGACATTCATCCTATAGGGTTAATACATACTTTTTCCATGTTCTAGTGGTTAAAACATGATTATACCATGCTTTTCTAATGACAATTTGTGAAGTGTGCATGATCAGTATTATTGTACCATAACTATGATTCAACATTCTTGCACCATCACTAATGTTCCTATACCTGATATTTTAGCTTCCCATATTGGCGTGCTTCTAGAAGGAAATCGAGAACACGGGTTTTCTCCAAAAAAACATCGACATGTTGAATAGGACGTCAAAATTCACCCAGCTTTCATGTGTGGACTTCTATAACACGATTAATTCTACATCCAAAATTAGGAAAATTTTTAAACTGCAAACTTCCTCCTCGATTTTTGTGCATATGAGGTCGAATATAAAAATTACAAGATATGGGTTTTGTCCAGAAGCTGGAAAATAGAGTAAAATTTTTTCAAAATTTGAAAATTTTTAATAAATTAGGAAGGATCTTTAACCTGAATTTGTCATATTTGGTGAAAACCCCATTTTGAGATTTTTTCCTAAAATTGTAAAATTTGAAATCTGAGCTTTGTGATTGGGTTCCATCTTTCTTGTAAATTATTTGTATCTATAAATAGATCTGCATAATACTAATAAGAGGGGGGGTGATTATCATTATTTTAAATATATCTATTGGAGAGAGAGAAGATCTTGTATGATTTAATGTATGTTGAGCTTGGATTCAAATAAATGCAAGATATTCATTACTGAATTTTAGTGCATTATTACAACTTGATCTAATTGTCTTAAAGAAGGGTTAACCATTGTGGGAAGGGCCCCTCATTCTTGTAACATCCTACTTCTTTCCTTTTTCTTTTATAGATTATATTGTAAGTATGGTATTTTACTCAGTGTGTTTCTATTGCAATCCAATTTTTATTTGAAATTTATGATTTAAATATATTCTCTTACATTATATTGATGATAATAAACTCAGAGTGAATTGTTCTTTGCTTGTACATACAATCGTGACACTTTTACATCTATAATTTGCATTGCTTTATTCATTCTCAATCCTCTGTTCTAACATATTTATGTTTTAGTTTGTGTTGAATTGCGACAAGAATTGATCTAATACATTGTGTGAACCATTACAATGTTTATGTATGGTAGTTTTGGTGTACATTGTATTGCAACAATTCTTTCTAAAACAATTTGTTATATATAATGAATTTATTTGTCTCCTCTCATTGCACATAGTTCTAAATTTCCTCCAAATGTTTCCCCAATCATCCTCATCCAAACGATTCCCCATTCATCCTCATTACATTTAATCAATTTCTGTCAATTAGCTCAATTCATTACTCTTATTATTGTTGGTTATAAAAAGGGTTTTAATAGAGTGGACAATAGTATATGTTAGATTGTTATTAAAAATTGTTTTTATCTCTTGTAAAGACACATATAAACAAATGATTTCCCTTCTCACATGCACCCTTGTTCTTTCGTTTATCAATTGAGATTATTGATCTTCAATTTTGCATTTATAGAATTAATCCCATATTCATTATTCTTCACCCATTACCGAGAAAACATCCTTTGTCTATTTCTATTCTTATGCAGACTTAGTTAAAAAACATATATCAATTGCATAAAATAGTTCAACTCACCACCAATTCGTTGTGTGAACATTTTCCCCTTAAGTGGAACATTTGATAGACAAAAATCTCAAATAATTTCCATGTCATTCTACTTATATTCTACTCTATGAAACCACTTATTCGTCAAACAGTTTTTGTTATGTGTTTAGTATCTTAAATCATATTCATTCTCTTTCATGTTATCGACATTTTTGTGTGCATTTGTAACACCCTCAGTTTTGAGCCCCATATTAAATAATGAATTTGTTTAACTACTGAGAAGCCAGAGTGTCCAAACAATCTAATGAGGCCAGCATGCCTAAGAACTATAATTTTTTTATCATTATTAATATTAAATACATCGTTGTCTTGTAGATGGACAAGGACAAGAGTTTTATGGGCTATGATTCCACAAGAGAGGGTTCTTGAGGGGCTAAGAATTTATTTTGTATTTCATTCTCCATTTTTTCTTAATGGAGAATAGAAGTTATGTGAGCTTCTTGGGGGAAGGTCATGAGGTTCGTGATTCCTAATAATCTCATAAACCTGTCCCTGGTTTGTTGGGGGGGTTCTTTGTTCATTATCTTATCACTCCCATTCTCTCTCTCATTTTGTTGTTGGTCCCTCCACCTCTTCATGAATTCATTCACACACATATTCATTGTTCACACTTTTCATGGAGACTTCATTCCATTCACTATTTCACTGCACTTGTATTCCTCTTTCACGTTTGGCTTGGGAAGGGGAAATGAACTATTGAAGAACATCCATTGTTTTTTTGGATGTATATATTGTTGGTGTAATCCGATCATGAATCAATACCTACATTTATGAAATGCATGGTATGTGTCCATGTTTACTCATAGTTGTGATTCCTGAGAGTCCCAACATGGATATTTTGGACCAACTTCACTGGATCCCGAGAAGGAGAAGAAATGTCTGAGGGATTGTGTGGCAGTGAAGGGTGGGGGTCCATTCTCTTGATTTTTGTTGGTTGGGTAGAGGAGAGTTGGTTACTTGGATTGTTGTGGCTGTTGGGAAACCTGTGAGAGATTGAGTGTTGACTGGTTTGGGAAGCTGAGTATAACTCTTAAACCGTCCTTGTGGATTCATAGCCCTATCTCGGGGGTGACATTGCTGTTAACACTTGGAACAACATTGTCTACAATTCGGTGGAACATCCTTGGTCTGGAGCGAGTCGGTGTTTTTATTTTATAAAATAAAGTTCTCTTTGTCATGGTATTATTTATTCTGTTGTGTATTTATTTATCATTGAATTTGATGTATTTAGAGTATGCATGCTTGTTGGTTATGGTTGTGCATGTTGTATTCTTCATTATTTTTATTTTTAGCATGAATATTGATAATTGAATGTGAACCTTTCATGCATCCTTTCCATCTAAAGTTTGAGAAGGGTTCAAATTAGTCTAGAGAAGGGACTTCTGGTTAGCGTGCATGACCTATTAGTGGTTGGGTACGTTACAGATTGGTATTAGAGATACATCTTGGGACACCGGGATGGAGTGGGCTCAATATTTTAGACATTATATCATGGTTGAGATCAATTTAGGACTTTGAAGTCGTGAAGCTTAGGAGGAATGGAGTTGTAGAGATCACATAGAAGCCACAATGTCTCAGATCCTTAGTAAGTGATTGAAGAATTGTGATCCTTTCAAGTTTTGAAATGATCACCACTGTGGGATCCAATTGATATTTGGACCATTAGATATGTTCAAGATAAGTGAGATCCTTGCATCTGTCGGATGTAGAAAAGGTTCGAGGTCATTAAGCACTGAAGTCCTTCAAACTTTGTGGCTTCGACAAATGTCAATTCTTGGTGAAAAGGGAGGTAAAATCCCTAAAGTTCCCAAGTCTCAGAGTGAATATATGTATTATATCACTGGGAGGAGTACCTGACCATCGGATTTGTCCAAGGATAGATCTGGGCCATTATATCATGAACATATCAGGAGGTGACGCACAGTGGAGAAGATCAATTCCCAGTCATCAAATCTGTGCGCAAGTGAGTGTGAACCATAGATCTAATGGAAGCTGGTAGGTTTTGCACTCCCAGAGAAGTGAGTCCTTAAGTTTATAGGAATAAAATATCATGAAGTCACGAACTCTAGAGTAAATCTGGAATCTCTGTTGTCTAGGATACGTACATGCAAATTATCAAATATTTGGCATTCAGGAGATTGGATCCTTGTGTCGCTTGGAGAATATTTCTCTGAAGTCCCGAAGTCTAGAACCAATCCAGACCATTCATATTCAGGGACATGTGTCCAAATATTAGAAAGGGTTCATAATTCTGATATTCATCAGTCCAGGGGTGGGGTGGTGTTCAACAACGAAATCCCTCGAAGTTTTGAAGATCTAGGAAGCAAATGTTGAGCTGATAAATCCTCTGAATCTTGTAGATACAAAGTGTCGAAGAAAGGATTTTGATGTAGACCCCTCCTTTTACCCCAAATAAATGTTCAAGTACAAGATGATTCCGAATGAAAATGTCTCTTTGGTATATATAGGAGACTAGGAGGTATAATTACAACTAATGGAATAAAGCCGACATAAATAAAATAACATTACTAATGTAATATGCCCCAATTAAGGGG
>JZKD02S1745499.1:12811-26153 GCA_000966675.3 Picea glauca | reverse complement strand
TATCGTTGCATTTTCCAAATAGACGATATTTTCATTCCTTGCGACATTTACAAATTGGTCTTCATTTAGTTTTCACGACTGTATGCGTGAAAACTCCTCCAGCGTTATTTGAACTATCATGGTCTTTGCATTTGATATTTTGAATGACACTTACATTTGGTTTATTATTAAGTGGCTAAAAGGATTTTCGAACTATGCCTATTTGCCTATTCTTACTTTGATTGCGCAACTTGATTTTTATTTAATTGGTAAGGCATTGAGCATGAAAATTTATGTTTTTGGGATTTTCCTAGTCTATGAATTACATAGGGGTCATTGTTTATTTTTGTTTTTATATATATGATGTGATCCTTATTTTTATGGCTCTTGGCTTGTCGATTTTATAAATATCGATTATCACTATGTTTTAAAACTTTGATTACACACTTATATGATGGCGCATATTTAACTTTTGAGTTTGATTCCACGTTGAATGACAATGGTTTGAAATTTTACAATGGCGCATTGGTATATCAGTCATCGTTTGATTTTTATGGTTGGTCGAATAATAAGGTTTAAACTATGCTATGATTGATTGAACAGAGGATTAATCTCCAGTTGTACTTTGCCATTACTATTATGCATGGTGGTAAGTGATTCCACCACCCTCGCATGCGCACATTAAATGCTTCCCCTTTGATCGTTCATAGTGGTTAGACCGAATGAATCTGCTCCTGTGTGCTGGTGTTTTCGAACCAAACCCTTACCATGTGCTCGCACCATGGCTCCAGTCATGAGGGATGAACCAAATGGCAGCCAGGCTCTGTTGATGTTCGAAAGTGCCCATAGTGACCTCGAGGAAAATGGGTGGCTCCCGTTCATACAAAAATTTGATGGTTTTAACCTCTGTGTTGCCCGACAATTCGCATTGACCTTTGATGGCTGTCGAGCCAAAGTCGACGATGTTCAATTGAAAATTGAAAAGCAATTTATAATTCTTGCTACGGGTTTGCCAGTCACTGGAAAACAATGGTCCAAGAATTGAAAAGTGGAAGAGGTCCCTTGGACACTGCTTTTCCTGTCATGTAAGGTTAGCTACTGTGACAAAGGTTTACCCGTGACCATGTTGAAATAGCGCTGGCATGATTTATTGATGATTATCAAATAGTTTATCACCTGCGAAGGTTGGTATGGTTTTGTTTTCTTACACCACCTTTGTTTTCTTATGGTTTTTATGGGTTATTATCTCAATATGCCGTATTATTTGCATAGAAGCCTGTTCAAAAAGTCAAAGAAATACAAAAGGAACTAGGATGATAGTAGCCTCTTTCACTATGGGTTGGTTAAAATGATTGTTGTCTGTCATTTGGGGTTACATGGAGACTATTGGAATGATTTCCTTTCTCGCAATGATTTTGAGGATTTGAATCCTCCACAGGTTGACAAACTTGAGGTTACTGAGGACAAGACTATACCCCCGGTACCCTACAGTATTTTGTTACCTAAAACCTTACCCGACTCACTTATCGACCTAGCCCACTCTGTGACCAAGGATGTCGAGACTGTTAAACCTGTGGGAAAGAATCCTAAAGCCAAGCCTACTGCAAATGCCAAAGGAAAAAATAATTCCCGTTTAATATCTCGAATGACAAGGAACAATCCAAAACCTCCTATCAACCCTGACCCTATCATTTTGAGTGAAGACTCTGACTTGAAAGTGGAACGTTTCTTGGCTAGTGAGTATCCCTATTCAGAAGTTTTGTGTGCTAAACCCTCGTATGACTTCGTGTCAAACCTACCACCTTACTTGCAAAACGACCCTAACTACCTAGGCATTAAGCTGCCTTGTGAAACCCCCGGTCATTCATCAAAACCCTCTCCTGCTCTGCCTCAACCTACAGTGCCATCCTGTGATCAATGTAGCTCATGGTTAGAGAGGTATTATCTTGATGTGCCAATGCTACAGTCAAGAATTCACTCTTTGGAGGACCAGGTTGCATGGCTTACCAGTCGAAAGTCTAAGTTGCAAGCCACTGATAAGAAATAGAGGACGACAGGTTCTATTTTGTTTAAAAATGTGGAGTCAGCTACATTGGTCGTGAATTCAAAGTTGGCATGATAGCAGCCTCAATGGTATGTTCTATCATTTGTTTATATAAAGAATTCGAATTCTTTGAATAGTTCTATCTACAGCATGGATTTTCTCTGTCACATTTTGTACATAGTTTTGTTTTGATAAATCGAATTTTGTTTTCCCAGTTTAGCTTTGATTGGATTTCCTTCGATTTTATTGATCGTGGTATGGATTGGATTGGTTTGATTTAGCTTAAATTGGATGCTCTGCTGTCAATTGAAGTCATTGGTATCTATTATAAACACAATTTGTTTCTCATATTCGATTCTGAACACAATCACATTTTGTTTTGATTTCGTTATAATGTATATGCTATGTTTGGTGACAATTGTGATATGGTTAACTGTTACGGTTTTATTTACATATGACTTTCGACCAACTCGAATACAGTTTGGATTATGGTTAATATGATTATGTTTTATATGCATCCAAATCGTGAATAGATACGAATCATAAAAGTTATACCCAGTCGGTTGATTCATGTTGGTTTACTCCACCATGTTATTAGTTCGATTCATATTGCAATGAATATAATGTTTAAATTTGATTTGAGGAACGAATGTGACTATATCCAGGTTCACGATTTGTTTCTATATTTAACTCAGTCACAATTTGTTTTGATTGTTTCCCAGTATACGATTATCACTTATGTCGATCTGATGATGGTTGTGATCACTATTTGATCCTATCTGTTGACTATGTAACGCTCAACGATCGAAATCTATGGTGAAATTTGGTTGATGTTGTTATGAATGTTTTATTTACCCACGATCGTAACAGTCTTTCCATCTTTGTATTTAATTAAAGAAACATGAATCTTATGCTACATTATTATAGCCATAACAAATGGATTATGATTGTGTTGGATTAGATCGTATCACACACGATATGACTCACTTTTAATTTCATTTGATATGAAACAATCTTTTTACTGTTTGACCCGATTTTATGTTCAAAGAAAAACAGAGTGTTCTTACCCCTGTTTTCGTTTGAATCACTGTTGATTTTGTTTAATTTTAATGATAAATTCATTTGAATCATTAGTGATTCGTTTTTAAATGTTTATTGGAAGAAAATTGGATTTCATTCTTTTAAAAAGTTTTGATTTGATTTTTATTTGATCTTGTATGCTATTTTAGACTAACTACAGAATCAGATGATTCTGTAGCTAAGTCTGTAGAATCAAGTTCGTATTGTTTTGTTAATAAAATATCTTTCTAACTTGATATTTTTGGTCTATTGTAGATGAATTTGAAATTGCAGTGGATTTGATGAGCAGTTAGGGGATATTTCAAATATTTCACTTGCATTTTAGTTTCCTAGTTTAGTTGATTTTGGGATATCTCCCAGATTATGTAAAATAGTTTGATATTATCCACAGGGAGGTTTTGCCCTGTGGAGAGACTTATAAATACCTATCATTTTTGTAATAATGGACATCCTCATTCATGGGAGGACAAGGATATGGAGTTTTAATACAAACTGAGGTAGAATTTGGTGTTTTATTACAGCTTTAGCTTCTCATTATATCAATATTTTGTTTCATGTTGTGTATATCAATTTGTATTTGGTTAATGACTACTTTAGCTATCTTAATCATGTGAAAATGATATAATTTAATCATTGTAATCCATATCTGATTTCTTCTAAGTGTTTAAAAAACATAGCAATTGCTTAATTCAGTTTGTGAATCACAAATTTCTCTTCTTCATGAGTTGAATTATAAAATATAAGTGTTTGCATAACAGGTTTCCCTTATTGCAGAGATTTATAAATCATATAATTCTTATGATTTTTTATGTCTTGTTTGTCCTATAAACAAATCAAAGAGAAGCACAACCTATCGTTTACGATAAGCCTGTTGGACTAACCGATGCGAGTTTACTTCCTTCGACCAGCTTCGAAGTCATCACACACAGGAAAAATTAGGAGCATTTCCAGGTTAGTTCGTCATATTAGCAGTTGAATTTAGATATAAGTTTAGTTAGATATATGTGTTTAGTATATTAGATTGTTTAATTTTAGTAAATATATTAGATCGTTTAATTTCAATAAGTTTCATTTCTTATTCATAAAATTATAAAAAATAAAAAATAGTTCTTGCTGTCTTAGGGCAGAAAGCACATGAGTTTTACAGGTTTTATTGAAATCTGCAACTTGTAGATATTGTATATTTGTGAATAAATTGTAATTCAATTAGTAATTAGACAGTTAATTGTTAGAGTTAGTGTAACAGTAATTAGTAGATTATATATAGAATGGTTAGAGTAGTTTATATTTAGTTTTAGTTTAATTTAGTAGTCTGTTTTAATTAGATTAGTGTATTAGTTTGTTTTTATTTACTATTAGTTAGTTTAGTTTCTTGTATCTAGTTTTATTTAGTTTGTTTTAGTTAGTTTAGTTAGTTTTATTTGTTTTAGATAGATTAGTTAGTCTAGGTTAGTTTCCTCTTTGGTTTTCTTAGGACCTTAGAGCGGCCAACAAAGTCGTTAAACCCGTCAGGGTGGTTCATTCCAAACAGCTTGGGTTATTTAGACAACCCCGGACCGGTTCCACTCTCTCAATTGACAGATGAACATTTTCGCCCGTCAACAAATGGCTCTAGAAGGAGGGCCTGAACTTAATTAATGGCACGAGGCGGTCGCAAGACTCCTCCCCCCCCTAATCACTCACCTATAATGACTAGAAGCCATTCACAAGATAACATTCCCCCTCAAACAACAACTACTTCAACCAAAGATTCGCAGATCATAGTTGAGCCAACAACCCCTAATCCTACAGATGGTGACTTGGGAGATATTGTCCGTCGATCTCTTATTAAAACACATAGTGCCTTAGATCATCTTAGGAAACCAAACCGTCTGTGTGGTCAACCTTTAGACTTCTCTGATATCATAGAACAATTAGGTGACACTAACCTCGCTGTGAATCCGACAGATCCAATCACAAATCCTGCTGCAGGAGGATCTGGGATACCTCCTTCACCACCTCTCTCATCTCCTTCCTCTTCTAGAGGAGATTCCTCTTCTGACAAAGGAAATTCACCTTCTCAGCCTTCCACACCCACTACCCCAATGGAAAATCAGAACAACCTTGCTAGACCCTGGTTGGACCAGGATGCTATAGTTGTACCTGGATCCCAACACCCTTTACCTAAGCACCCAGAGAAATGGCTTCCCAATTTTGATCCCGATTCAAAACAGATAGTTGAAGATCATATCAAAAAATTTATGTTAGCCATCAGACTCTGTAATGTTGAACATGAAGATGTTGTCTATAGGTTGTTCCCTTATACTTTCGAGGGTAATGCGTCCACTTGGTACTTTTCCCAACAACCCCATACCATAGTGTCTTGGGAAAAGTTTGAGTCGTTCTTTTTGGAAAAATTCAGAGATGGTAAACCTCCAGAAGTCTTAGTCATGGACCTTTCGAGCTTAAAAATCAACCCAAAAGAAAAAGTTAAATATTTTAATCAAAGATTCCTAACACTTAAAAAACAAATCCCTGCAGATTCTATGCCTCCTGAGAGT
Organism: Picea glauca; assembly: GCA_000966675.3. Taxonomy (NCBI): domain Eukaryota; kingdom Viridiplantae; phylum Streptophyta; class Pinopsida; order Pinales; family Pinaceae; genus Picea; species Picea glauca. The sequence continues at coordinate 20,510 of JZKD02S1745499.1, read as the reverse complement.
CTTCTAATAGCTTACTACACTAAATATCTACATCAAAGTATAGCTATTTGGGTCAAACAATCTAAAAAGGCCACGTTGTTAGAAGCCTTCAAAGAGGCTACCCAGATTGAAAAAGATATACTTAGCCTTAAGGAATCTTCTAGCAACGAAAATGAGATTGTCTCTTCTTCCAAAACGAAGATTGAAATTCTCCCCAGACCTACACAAAGCAAAACACAACCTGAAAACTCTGATTTGGAAAATTTAACTAAATTTGTACAAAAATTGTCTAATCAAGTTATAGATTTAAAAAGGTCGACTGAAGAAGCTTCCTCGAGTAAAGAACCCTACAAACCCCCTTTCCAAAATCCTTTTCCCACCAACCAGCCTAATCCAAACCCCGAAGGCTTGAACCTAAAAAGTTTTCAATGTGCTCTTCAGACAATTCTAGAAGCCCAAGATAACTTGATGCCTCCTGAAATCCCTCAGGAGGAAGTCGAGCAGGAAATAGTTCAAGAAGAAGAGTCTTCTATAAACATATTTGGACACTTCTCGGATAGTATCTTTCAAGCTAAATTCGAGACTGTTCACCCTTACAACACCAAGAGTAAGACAACAAACAAACCTCCTACTGAAAACACTACAACTTCACCTTCAAAGCCATCTAAATCAGGAGAAATTAAACAGAGTAATGTCGGCCCTAAATTAGATTATGATGTTGTCGAAGATCTAAAAAAATTAAGGGCCAAAATTTCTTTTTATGAGTTGTTGAAGTTTCCATTTTTGTTACAGAAGATGTTGCAAAATATTTCAGAAAATGGAAAGAATGGTAATTCAAATGGTAACAAGGTTGTGCAAAGCAAAGTTTCACAGAAGACTTCCACTAAAAATAATCCTGATTCTCAAGATAAAGGAATCCTTTCTATAGCTCTTGTAAATAATGTAAATAATGTAGATAAAGTAGCATTAGAAACTATGCGTAAGAAACCACAAGCTACTACTCTAAGTACTTGCAAGAATGTACCTCCTTTTCTTTTAACTTTCAAAATCTTCAACAGAAATGTGCATAATTGTATGGTCGACTTAGGAGCATCATCAAATGTGATGCCTTGGTCAGTCTGCCAAAAGATTAACGCTGAAGTAGAACCATCTTCTTTAAAAATCATACAACTTGATCGAACAGACATAAAAGTCATAGGCGAACTAAAAAATGTATTGATTAGATTATCGTCTAACCCAAAGGTTCATCAGGTTATTGATATAATTGTGGTGGATATTCCAGAAGTGTATGGTCTTTTTTTAAGCAGGGACTGGTCTCACTTATGGCTTCCAGAGAACGGTAATCCCAACAAGATCAGAGTGAATCATGAGCGTTACCTTAATTTCACGGTCACAGACTTGAACGACCCCAATGAGCCATACACACCTCCTGCTAATTCACCTGAAGTCCAAGGGATGGACACCTTCTTCGGAAATTTCATGGCTGAAGTTTCACCTATCAACAATCCAGAACAACAGTCCGAGGTCATAGCATATGTGAAACCAACAACTTCTATGCAACAGTCCCATGAGCCCGATGGAAATCAAATTTGGTCTCTATATTTCGATGGTTCCAAGTCTAAAGAAGGAGCTGGTGCAGGCTGCATCATTATCGATTCGACAGGTAATAAGACATTATTGTCTTGTAGACTAGAATTTGAATGTACTAACAATACTGGAGAATATGAGGCTTTACTGCAAGGTCTCAAAAAATCCTTGGATATGCACATTCAAAATCTGGTTGTATTTGGCGACTCTGAAATAGTGGTTAGGCAGGTAAGAGATTCTATACACTATCTTTCCCCGCATCTCAAAAGTTACCAGTATGAGGTATGGAGTTTAATGAACAAATTTTCTTCTTTTAATATAAATTCCATTCCTAGATTAAATAATGTTGAAGCATATCTACTAGATAATGTAGCCTCTAAACTTCTTCCTGCAGAAGGCTTATCCCCAAACGCATTCTCCGTGGAGCTATTTTTTCGACCATATGTTCCTGACAATATCAAAAATTGGAGAGTATTTGATGATGATCAGCAAATCATTAACTTTCTGCACATGGAAGAAACCTTTCAAGGCGCAGTGATAGATGAACAAACACACGACGACAATTTGCATGACTTTACGGTAATACCTAATCCGAAATCTTCTAAAGCTCTATCAGACATGGTAAATTTCACCCAAATCTATTGTTAGATTAGAAAAGTTTTATGATTTTGAAGATAAATTTAAAAAGATGGTCAATTGCAAAACCAATAGTTCCTCATTATCTTATGAAAAAGTCAATTTAGGGACTAGTGAAAATCCTAAGTGTATCAACTTAGGCTTGGGATGTTCTAGACAAGAAAAATCTTCTTTTGTTAAATTATTCAAAGAATTTAAGGATGTCTTTGCATGGACTTACAATGATCTTAAAACGTTCGATCCTAATATTATACAGCATGTCCTCCCGATGAAGCCCCAAACCTTACCATTCCAACAGAAATTGAGGAAAATGCATCCTAAACTAGAACCGACCATTCAAAAAGAATTGAATAAAATCCTAAGTGCTAAAATAATTTTTCCTATTAGACACACTCAATGGGTATCCAACCTTGTCCCAGTTCAGAAGAAAAATGGGGAAATTCGACTTTGTGTCGATTTTCGAAACCTCAACCAAGCGTCTGACAAAGATAATTATCATGTCCCTCTCATGGAACAGATCCTTCAACAAGTATCTGGTTCCGAGAGGCTATCCTTACTGGATGGTTTCTCTGGATACAACCAAGTCTTGATGTCTCCGCCAGACCAACTAAAAACTATCTTTCATACCCTGTGGGGCACTTATGCTTATCGAAAAATTCCCTTTGGATTGATTAATGTTGGTGCTACCTTTCAGAGAACAATGGACATTGATTTTTGAGGCTTAATCAATCACTCTGTAGAGGTTTATCTAGATGATGTGACCATTTATTCTAAGAACAAATACGATCATCTAGCTCACTTACGAGTCGTTCTTCTACGATGTCGTAAATACGGCATCTCCTTGAACCCCAAAAAGTCCATCTTTGCAGTAGATCAAGGTAAATTACTAGGATTCATTGTGTCTAGTGATGAACTGATTATTGACCCCGAGATGACACAAGTTATCACTAAACTCCCCCCACCTACCTCCAAAAAATCCATGCATTATTTCCTAGGCCATATTAATTTCTTGAGAAGATTTGTCCCCAGTTTCTCCGAAATGGTCAGGCCTCTCCAGAACCTGATTAAGAAAGACACCCAATATCACTGGGGACCCATAGAAAACCAAGCTTTTAATGACATAAATAAGGCCATATTAGACGCTCCATCTCTCATGAGCCCTGATTTCTCTCAAGATTTTACACTCTATACTTTTGCCTCTGATCGTTCCTATACCGCAGTCCTAACTCAGAAGAATTCTGAGAACAACGAAGTACCCATCGCCTTTATGAGATCTTCTTTCAAAGGTGCTGAAATTAACTACCCAACAGTTTATTGGAAAGCCTACGTTGTTTTCAAAGCAGTTAAGCACTTTCGGTCCTATCTTTTGAAGTCAAGGACGAAGGTCATTGTCCCCTACCCTGTCGTAAGGAACTTGTTAGTGCAAAAGGAGTTAGGAGAGAAGAGAGCCAACTGGGTCACCTCCTTGCAGGAGTATGACTTAGACATCACCCCAGCATAGATCATGAGAGGCCAAGGATTGTGTAAGTTGGTTGTTGATTCAGAAATAGGACAACGAGAAGATAGTGATACGTCAAACCTAGAACAACGCAATCAAAGTTTGATTTGTTGCACACAAAACCTCATAAGTGCTTGGTACAACGATATTAGATACTGTCTTGAACATGGATCAACACCCCGTCACCTTAAACCCGCCAAGAGAAGAGAGTTGAGACTAAAGTTTGCCTCCTTTCATCTAGTTAATGGTATACTATTTCGTCAAAGTTTTGATGGCGTACTGATGCGCTGCCTCGAAAAAGACAAAGAAGAAAAAGTCTTGCTTGAGTTGCATGCAAGAGAAGTTGGTGGTCACTTCGGTGGCGACACTACTACTCATAAGGTTTTAAGAGCCGGTTACTACTGGCCCACGCTTTTTAGGGATGCCCATGCCTTGTGTCGTAAATGTATCATTTGTCAGAAAGCATCAGGGCGGTTGCAAAAACCAGCCTTCCCCTTGCAACTCATTTCAGTCGATTCCCCTTTCCAACAATGGGGCCTTGATATCATAGGTCCTATTAACCCTCCATCCTCACAACAACACAAGTATATTGTGACAGCCACTAATTATTTTTTTCGATGTTCCGAAGCCATCGCGCTAAGAACTGTTAACACAAGTCAGCTGATCGCTTTCCTAAACTCAAACATCATTACTCGTTTCGGTATCCCTAATTGTCTAGTCTTTGATAACGCTTCATACTTTTCTTTTCTAGAGATGAATGAGTTCGCTTTGGAGAAAGGAATAAAACTGAAGTATTTTGCTAGTTACTACCCCCAGGGCAACGACTTAGCAGAATCAACAAACAAGAACTTGATCAAAATTATCAAGAGAACCGTGGCTGAAAATCACAAGAACTAGCATAATGCACTGCTGAACACACTGTGGGCTGATAGGGTAACACCCAAAGACACTATAGGAAACTCCCCCTTTTTTCTCATTTATGGCAGAGAAGCCATTCTGCCACCTTACATTCTTCTTCCTTCACTTCAATTGTCACAAAAAGTCCAAGAAGAAGATTGCCCCCCTTTAGAAAGTCACATTAATGCTTTAATGAAGTTGGAAGAAGTTATAACCAAAGCTAAGTGAAAATTAGATCAACATCAACAATTGATTAAAATTTGGTTCGATTCTAATTCTGCTTCTGATAGGAATTTTGAAGTAGGAGATCTTCTCTTAAAGTGGGACAAACCACATGAAGGAAAGGGCGAGCACACCAAGTTTCAAAACTTATGGCTTGGGCCATTTTTAATTGTTGAAAAGTTGGGTCCTAGTTCCTTTCAATTACAGAATCTTGAAGGGCAACTTGACACCTATCAGGTTAATGGCCAAGCCCTGAAAATATACATTGCTTGATAACTACCGTTGTATATTATGTAAATATTTCTTTGGTATGCATTTTTTTTCGTTTTCTTTCTGTTTTGATTTTGATTTGAATTGATCAGTTTTTTGTTTTTTTTGAAAGATATGCATACTTGCGCATTGAGCCATTCAGAAAAAGACCACAAAAAATTTTCTTCGCTGAAATAACTTCTGAAAGTTGGTACAAACATCAGTGATATATTTCTGAAATTGATATTTATGTTGGAAAATTTTGTTGTTTGAAAGAAGTTTACCGATTTCAATCTCTGAGCAAAGTTTGTCATGATCATCTATTATCTTTTTACACTGTCCCTTTTCCGTAAAGGAATGACTCAAAAAGATGTCTCCCTGTCATAGGAAGTTGTTTTTATAAATAAAACATTTCTAGAGATGAATAAAGGACAGTGTTAAAAAATTCTGATGAGGTCTGAAAAATATGTTAAATATCAAGATTATCAGTGTCACCCCGCTCAGCTATATATTTACAAAAGAAAACAAAAAAAAAATATTAATACGAGCTGTGGGAAGTGTTTGTAAACCCATCGGGATACTGAACAGGTCCGCTGGCAGCGGTTAAATGCATGCATGGCGCCAAGACAACTTCACCGGGGTACTGAACAGGCCTGCTGGCAGCGAAGCAATGTCGGGTACATGAAAATATGTAAAAAATTATAAGAAACCTCTTCAATGTCCTTTATTCTGATCTAGAACTTCTTGACAGGATACAAATGTCATAGTGGGTTGAATGGAAACCCTGTCGAGGCTATGGACGCCTGCTGGCAGCAGTGGCCATGCCAACAGTATTGAAGATTTTATCATTAATATCGTGAATTTTTTATCTTAAGACTGTTATTAGTTTTCATCTTTTGAAACATCGCTGGAAAAGATGGTAAATGATGATGTTTGTACGATTTTCTGATTGTTTTTTTTGAGTTGAAATTTCCTTTGCTGTCCTAATCTGAATTTATTTCTTTTGATAGAGATAACTGCTTCTACCAATTTTTCACCATTGTTGGCAGCCAATTCAATTTTTTCCATTGCCCTATAAGTTGCCTACACCTATGTCTTCTGAACTTCAAATTGTCGTCGCATTTTCCAAATAGACGATATTTTCATTCCTTGTGACATTTGCAAATTGGTCTTCATTTAGTTTTTGTAATGACCCTTAATTATTAAGATGATTAATTTAATAAATAATCCTAAAAATTAGCTAAACTATAATTAATTATTAAATAACCTTAATTAATTATATGTTATTAATTAATTATTTTGACTATGATTAGTTTCAGTATGATTAACTCTTTAATTAATGGTTAGTGATTAATTTGATTATTAATTAATTAATTGATTAATTAATTATTAAACAAAGGGGGGAAAATAAAATATAATGTTAAATGGGGTTACGTATCCCATAGGGGGATAACGTAACCAATACGTAAAAGGGAAACATTTTAATAAGGGATAAGGCAACTAATAAGGGATAAGGCAATTAATATTGGGATAAGGCCTTTACGAAGGGGATAAGGGTAATAAAGAGTTCGGTGGGAGTGAATGTGCGGGGGCGGTGAAGGAGGAATAAGAGAGGTGGAGAAGGATTATGGATGGGGGGATTCATTCATTCTACGAGACGGGAGAAGGGAATTCTACAAGAGGGGAAGCTTGGAGGATTGGAGAGAGTGAAACCTACAGTGGGATTTACAGTGCACCGGGGGGGCTGCAGAGGTTTTGGGCTCGGAGGGCTAGGACATCCATTGATGTCCTAGGGCTAGGTGTACTAGTCAATAGGGCGGCTGGTTTTGGGGTGTCCTAAGGAGCAACGTCAGGTTCAAGCGACGGATAGCACCAAGCGGCGGATAGCATCAGAGTGAGGTATGAAAATTGTTAGTAAATTTTATTTATTGAAATATTGGATTGAATGTTCTAGATTAAGTGAATTTTGAGTGAATTTTAAATTTACTATTCTGTTCTAAATTAATGGTTGTTATAATTAAATTTGAGCACTACATCTGGTATCAGAGCTAGATTCGAACACTAGAAGCCAAAGGGATATGAACCATGCTTGTGTTGTGTATTTCTTTAGTTAAATTGTTCTTAACCTGTTATATTGAAACCATGATGTTGCACATAGAAACTGAAGGACGAATAGAAACTGAAGGATGAATAGGCGTTACGGTTATTTCCCCTCTTTCCTACAAAAACAAAAAAAAAATGGTGTTCAATCAATTACAGCTAAAATCAATTCCAATTTACTGTAATATAATGAATTCAATATATGTTGAAAATCGTAACACTGCCCATGATTCTACTTGTACTTCACAATTAATCTCCGTCTAATTTTTTTTTTAGTAATATCTATATATATTAGCATAAACTAATCACTCGATATCATATATATTACCACTTTCCATAGATAGGTAACAGAATATCTATTGGCTCTTTAAATTCAAATGGAAGTTCCAACGACATTTCTTGCACTTAGATACAGGCATTCATGAAACATCTAAAGAAGGAAGAAAATTTTGGAAGATACCAAGTTTTCAACAATCATGTTATCGACTTATTTAGTCATCAAAAGTGGGATGTGATCTCAGATTATCGATT
>JZKD02S1745498.1:681771-692190 GCA_000966675.3 Picea glauca | reverse complement strand
GGAAAGGACTAGTGGCAATCCAAATAGATACAACCTCAGGACCAAGAAGAAGGAGGGAAATCTTGACACTCCTGATCAACCTACTTGAACAAAGAATCCTACTAAGAGTGTGGCAACTAGCAACAAAGAAAAAGAGGTGCAAAAACCCCAGGCAGTGGTTAAGAGCCCTATCCCAGAAGTGAAGGATATTTTGAAGCCTCCCTCCTCTTTTAGCTTTGAGAATGAGATTCAAAAGATTAAAATTCCTGTACCTTTCTTGGAGCTAGTTAAAAATGAGGATTTCAAATGGTACCTCTCCAAAGTGTTGCAGCCTGATCCTTCATCTCATCCCACAGACTCAGTCAACCTCCAAGATGAAAAACCATCTGTCATAATAGGGCCTTTGGTAGAGGATAGGGATGACTCCTCCCCTCCTTTCTATACCTCATTGAGAATTCATGATAAAGTGCTGCACAACTGTTTGATGGATTCAAGGGAATCTCACAATCTCATGCCTAAGATCATAATGGAGGATCTTGGGTTGGAGGTGACAAAAAATTACTATGACCTGTACTCATTTGATTCCAGGAAGGTGAAGTGCCTTGGGGTTATCAAATACCTGGTTGTTTCCTTGTTCCAGTTGCCAATGAAGTGTGTGGTCATGGATATCGTGGTGGATGATGTCCCCCCTAAGTTTGGGATGCTCTTGTCTAGATATTGGATTAAAAGATTGGGGGGAACTTTGGAGATGGATATTTCATATGCCACTATTCTTGTGTTTAGGGGAGATCATAGAAGGCTTTATAGGGAAGCACAACTTGATTACATTATTAGTGATGAAGAAAACCCTACCAACCACCCCATTTTTACAGTTGATACTAATTTAGGAACCAGTGTGTTACAACTCACTGATTCTCCTCAAACACCTATTGAAATCAGAAAGCAACCCATCACCTCTTGTGAAGACCCTCCTCCCAATACCTCTGTTTGGAAAATGTTTTTTGATGGAGCCTCTTCTAGGGTAAGTGCTGATGTTGGGGTAGTTTTCATTTCCCTTTCCCAAGAGACCATATATCTGTCTTACAAGCTTGAATTTGAAGCAACAAACAATGTGGAAGAATATGAGGCTCTTGTTTTGGGTTTGAGAGTTTCCAAAGACATGAATATTGAAGAACTAGCAGTGTTTGGAGATGCTAAGTTGATTGTTCATCAAGTCAGAAATCAGTATCAGGCTAAGCACCCCAGGTTAAGGGCCTACATAAATGAAGTCTGGGATATGATTGATAGTTTCTTCTTGGATTTTAATATCTCATTTGTTCCAAGAGAGGAGAACACTATGGTAGATTCCTTGGTTGTCTTAGCAAGTAATTTCAAGGTCCCTTTACCCCTAAAGCTCAAGTTTGAGGTGGAAGTAAAATACAAACCTTCTATTCCTGACAATGCCAGACATTGGAAGGTTTTTGAGGATGATCTTGAGATAAAAATATTTCTTGAGACTGTGGATGAATTTTCTAATTTGCATATTGATCAGGATTAGGATACTGAAGAAATCCCTCATGCTGATGTTTTTCCGAATAAAATTGTTGACCATCACAATGTTTAGTTTCCTAGTAACCATATTCCAAAGGGACTATTCTCTTTGGAGAGATTGTTTGACATAAACAATGTTGCTGTAAAGGTTAAAGGTTCAACTGGAAATGTTGATGTGACTGAATGCAGTTTAGGAACAGAGGAAGACCCAAAGTATATCAAATTGTCTAGAAGTTTATCAAAGGAACAAAGGGATGAGTATGTCAAGATTTTGAAAGAGTTTGTTGATGTGTTTGCATGGAAATATGAAGATCTAAGGACATATGACACCAACATCATTGAGCATAAGATCCCTTTGAAAGAAGAGACTAATCCTTTTAGGCATAAAATCAGACAGATAAATCCCATGCTACTGGATATTATGGAAAAAGAAATGAAAAAGCTGTTGGATGCCCAGATCATCATCCCTTTGAGATTTTCAGAATGGGTGGCTAACTTGGTGCCTGTGAGGAAGAAAAATGGGGAAATTAGGTTGTGTGTTGATTTCATAAATTTGAACAGAAGCTCCAAAAGGGATAACTACCCCTTGCCAAACATGGATCACATTTTGCAGAGAGTGACTGGTTCATCTAGGATGTCTAAGATTGATGGCTTTTCTGGTTGAAATCAGATCTCTATCCTACCAGAAGATAGATAAAAGACAACCTTCACTATTCCTTGGGGCACATTCATGTATGTTAAAATTCCCTTTGGATTGATGAATGCAAGAGAAACCTTCCAGCAAGCCATGGACATTGCCTTCATTGGGGAGAAAGACAAATTTGTAGTTATCTATATGGATGACATTATAGTGTTCTCAAAATATGATAAAGAGCATTGTCATCATTTGATGAAGTTCTTCGTGAAGTGCAGAAGGTTTGGTCTCTCCCTCAATCCTATGGAAGAGGGTAAATTATTGGGGCATATTGTGTCAACAGAAGGAGTAAGGATTGATCCAAGCAGAGTAGAGGCCATCCAAGACTTATCTTTTCCCATATATAAGAAAGAGGTTTAGTCTTTCTTGGGTAAAATAATTTTTCTAATAAGATTTATTTCTAATTTTGTTGAGTTGGTTAAGCACATTACAACCATTCTTAGAAAAGGAAACGAGGTGAAATGGATTTCTTAAGCTCGAGATTGTTTCGACCAAATAAAAAAGGATTTGACTGAAGCACATGTGCTCATCAACCTTGACTATTCTAAGGAATTTTTGATATTTTCCTTTGCCACTTTTGACACATTGGCTGCTGGTTTTCTACAGAAAATATAGAGGGGTTAGAGAATCCTATTTCCTTTTTTAACAGAGTGTTGAGGGATGCAAAAACAAGATATGATATCATGGAAAAGCAGGCTTATGCTTTGGTCAAATCCCTCAAGGATTTCAAAGTATATGTTCTGCATTCAAAGATTGTTGCATATGTCCCTTCATCCTCAGTGAAAGAGATATTGATCCAGCTTGACATAGATGGGAAGAGAAGCAAATGGATTGCTAAAATTCTGGAATTTGACCTTGAAATAAAGCCAACTAAATTGGTGAAAGGCAAAGGTTTAGCCAGGTTGCTGGTTGAATCAAATTGTAAATCTTTGGGGGTTAATTTTATGAATATAAACTCAGAAAATCAGCAAGCTGAGATTGTTGATAAAATCTCTCATGACAGCCCTAGGTTGGAAGAATGCACCTAATATGAAGACATCATATATTTTCTGTAGAAGTCGCAACCTCCTGATGGATTGGATAAGAACAAGGTGAGAGATTTGAAACTCAAAGCAATCAAATATTGTATCATTGATCAAGTTTTGTATTGGAAATATCCTCTAGGAGTTCTTTTGAGATGTATGGATCCATAGGAGGCCCAAAGGCCATAACTGATTTTCATAACAACTTATGGGGGGGGCATCCTTTTTGGAGGACCACAACTTATAAGATCCCCAGAGATGGGTATTTATGGCCTAGCCTTTTTACTCTTGTTTGTGCAAAAAAAGATATGTGCAACATGGTCAAAGTTGTGATGGCCTTAATGAAAGGAGTTTGGATTGGAACCCTATACAAGTTTTTAGGGAATGTCGACTCGACTGACTGCAATAGCATTGTTGTTCCTGAAGTTGACTTGACTCAACTCAGGCTGAGTCGATTCAAACCAACTTGACAAGTCTTCATCAAGTCAACCTGACCATACTATGGCACGAGAGGATGGGAGACATTACAGAAAAAGGACTTTGAGTTATGCATAAAAAAGGTATGGTCGAAGAATTTCCCGAATCTAATTTAGAAGTTGACTTTTGTAAACATTGTATACATGGAAAACAAAAAAAGTTGGGTGAGGTTCCCATCTGGAGTGACAAGGGAAAAGGGGGTTCTAGAATTGGTTCATAGTGATGTGTTTGGCCTATTTCAGTGCCGTCACTTGGTGGATCCATATATTATGTCTCCTTCATAGATTATTTTTTGAAGAAGACATGGATATATTTCTCGAGGAAGAAATCAAAGGTTTTCGAGAAATTCAAAGAGTTTAAGTCTCTTGTAGAAAACTAGATAGATAAGAAGATTAAGGTGTTGAGAACTGAAAACAGTGGTGAATTATGTGGAATGTATTTTGAGTAGTGTGGCATAGCACGCTAAACTACCATACCATATACCCCACAAAAAAATGTAGTCATCGAGAGAATGAACAAAACATTGATGGACAAGGAAAGGAGCATGCTCAGTGGTGCTTGAATCGCAAAATAATTTTGGGCATAGGAAGTGCAAAATATATGGTGAATATGTCTCTTTTGTTGGCACTAGTCGGCATGAATCCACATGAGGTATGGTATGGTAAGACGACTTAGTTTCACATCTCAAATTATTTTTTCTTTGATGCATTTGTGCATGTTCCCAAGAAAAAATGGAGCAAGATGAACAATAAGGTAGTCAAGTGTATTTTCATTAGATACAAAGAATGAATGAAAGGATATAATCTCTGAGATCTTGCATCAAGGAAAAAATTTCACAATCAAGATGTGCTCTTCAGAGAATTCAAAAGGAATTCCTAGTCTGAAGTGATGGTTTAAACATAGAATAATGCATAGAAGGTGCGGTTTGAACTAATGAATGAAGAATATGATTTTGAAAAGTCGACTTAATCAGATGAAGAGGTGGAACAACCAACCTTGGTTGTAAGGAGGTCTTAACGAATAAGAAATCCAGTTGAAAGGTATAGTTCGCTCAACTTACATTCCATATTTGTGTTAACTGCCATTGACAAGGAGCCCAAGTCGGTTAGGGAGGCAGTCAACTCGACAAAGAGTAGACTATGGAAGGACGCCATGGTTGAAGAAACAAAATCCTTGCACAAGAATGAGACGTGGGATTTAGTAAAATTACCTAATGGAAGAAATCCTGTCAGTAGCAAGTGGGTATTCAAGAAGAAGATGAGTGCACAAGGTAAAGTCAAGAAATACAAAGCTTGACAAATAGAAAAAAGATATTCCCAAGTCGAAGGAGTCGACTTTGGTGAGATTTTTTCCTTGTTGAAAAATTAACTTCCATTAGAGTACTAATGTATCTAGCTGCAACTTTTGATCTGGAAATAGAACAGATGGATGTAAAGACAATGTTCCTACATGGGGACCTAGAAGAAGAGATCTACATGAAACAACTTGAAGGATTTGCAGTAAAGAGAAAGAAAGATTTGGTGTGCAAGTTGAAAAGAATCCTCTATGGTCTAAATCAATCACCAATGATGTGGTACCAAAAGTTTGACACATACATCATTAGTTTTGGATTTGTGAGAAGCAAAGTTGATCACTGCATATATTCCAAAGAAGAAGGTGGGTGTTTCATATATATAACATTATATTTCGACGACATGTTGCTGATTGGAAATAACATGGACATAATAAAGGAGGTGAAGAGGTAGCTATCCTCCAAGTTCGACATGAAGGATCTCAGTGCAGGGAAATTCATTCTGGGATTGGAGATCAAGAGATATCAAGCAACTAGGAATCTGTTGTAGTCTAGGGGAAAGTACGAGAAGGTTTCCAGCAGATCCTTACACAAAGCATTATACGCTACAACATTATATACAAGAGAACACAAACATATAGAAGAGAATAAACAAATGGGGGAGAACAATTAATAAATTTTATTATATATGAGTCCAGAACAACCTTTGTCTTTCCATTACATGATACTGTATATATATGTGTGATATACAGTTACTAGTCGGTTACATTCCTTAACTGGTCGGTCAACGCTAACTGTCAGTTCAACCGACTTCCTAAATGACTATTGTAGTCGACTTGGCTAGTAGAATGGAAGGTCTAGTCGACGTGGTCGAATAGCCCCTACAACATCTCTTCCCTCCTCAATTACTTGCTCATTCCGAGCAAGAGGGGAGTGTGAAAAAATAAACAAAATTTCTATTATGGACTTTTTGAGGTTATTATAAAATCAAAGAGATAAGAGAAGAAGAAGAAACGAGAGGATGTTGAAGATGTATTTTGCTATGATTTCTCTAATCCTTTGCTTAAACATATGGCTCCTTGGATTTTTTGAAGATACCCGAAGTGTTGACCTGGAGCTGGACTCCTTATACTGTTTGGAAGGTGTCACTATCTTTTAAAAATTTGATTTATCAAACTATTGCTTTCTTCTCTAGTGGTCTAAGTTTTCAATTGTTTTCTTTTCTAATATTATTGTGGAAGAATTGGAATGATTTGGGTTTACCACAAATGTCTTCATTAGGTTATTTAGTACAAGTAACTTGAACTGGACTGTGAATTCCATAACCTACCACATACTTGTACTCAACCATGGAATGGTTTGGGACCAGGATAATTGGAAGAACGTCTAACATATTCCACTTGGCCTCCATATTTCATCAGTGCAGGGTACCAATGACCATTGGCTTGGATCTCCTATCCCAAGCTGTTTCTCCAAACTAGCCAAATGATACAACTTCGCATTAGTAATAACTCTCCAATGGCCCTTTGTGTTTGATATTGAACGAATGATGCCCGAGAGGTACATTCCTTCCTTTACACAATGCTAATCATCTCCTCCTAAAGTTTGTATCCAAGATGGTTGGATGGATTTTCTCAGAGGGAGGGAAGGCTCAGGTAGATCATCGTCTGCGAAACTCATCATCAACATAGACTATTTTGAAACTTAACTGTTTGTAGGATGTTTTTCCTTTGTTCTATTGGTTGTCTTATAAAGGAGCTTTCTTTTTGTTTGATGATGATTGATGAGCAGGTGAAGTGACTCTTGAAATGAAAAAATATTATTCTTGTGTGACTGTGTGTGTGCAAGTAGTGAACACCATTCATAATTGGATATGAATGATGTTGTACATAGAGGCAGATGATACAGAGATATAGGGCCATATGTCTTATTGGATGTTGCATGATCTTCACTGATCTATTGACATATCCATTTTGTGTGAGATATATTCCCTCGTACCTTTGTTTGATGTCATGGTTTCTTCATCACAGGTCTAAAGGCGATTGATGGCATCACGTTTTTCCACGTCACTGTATGATTTTTTCTCCACTATATTAATTTATTTTTTTGTCTCATTTTTTTTCCACAGCTAATATTTTGATGGATTTCGTTTTTCTTTTTATTGGCTTTTTTCCTTTTTCCAACTTAAGTCGCCCTGATAGGTTTTTGACTTAGTTGAGTCTTGTTGGTGCCTTTACAATGGTTTTCACTAGCATGACATGAGGTTTCTATGTTCAATATCTTTTCAAGCGGGCCCCATTAAAAAATGTTTTGAAAGGTTTCCCTTGCAACGTTGCTAATTGTACCACTCCATTGGGTCAGATGTCCTCAACCACATATGGTCCCAACCATGTGGTTTCTAATTTTATTAGTTTTCCTTTGAGTTAAATATCATATAATAATACCAAGTCTCCATTGTTGATGTCCTTTTTTCTGAGATGTCGGTCATGCTAGGATTTTTATTGGCTTTTGGATTTCCTGATGCTACTGTTCCAACATTCTCTCTTCTTCTAGTTGATTTAATTGATATAATCATTTTCTTGTGTTAAGTCTATGGTAAAATTCTAGGGCGGAGGCTATACAACCTACATTGGCACATAAGTGTAGTGGGATTACAACTTCTTGACCATAAACTAATTTGAATGGTTTTTGACTAGTTTATATTTTATATGTTGTTTTGTAAGCCCATAGTAATGCTAGAACTTTATCATCCCAATCATCTTTGTTTAGTCCACATATTTTAGTTATCCCCTTGTACAATGTTTTGTGAAATGATTCGACTGCTCCATTGGATTTTGGATGATACACAGTCATTTTTCTATGATCGATTAGGAACTTTCTAAGTAGTACTTCAATTGTGTTATTGATAAAGTGTGGTCCTTGATTTTTGATTATTGTCAAAGGGAAACCAAATCTAGTAATTGTGTTTTCATAAAGAAATTTTGCAGCTATTTCTTTTGTACAATTATCAATTGGTTCATCTTCTTCCCATTTGGTTAGATACTCGATGTTTGTAATTATGTACTTTTATCCTAATATTTTATCTCTGGTTGGGAAGTGTTCGATAAAATCAATAGCCCAAATTTCAAATGGTAAAATCGGGTTTACTAAATGCAAGAGATTTTCGTTTTTCCATAGTGGTTGTCCCATCCTCTGGCACTTGTCACATTACTTTATTTTCTTTAGACAATATTTATGTAGTGTCACCAAAAAAATACCAAATTGAAGGATTTTTCTTGATGTCATGTCGACTTGAAAGTGCCCTCCCGTTGGGCTTGTGTGTGCCTCAAAAATGATTTCTTCTCGTTCATGCTCTAGGGCACATTTTCGCAGGATATTATCCATTCCTAATTTGTAGAGGTATCCATTTATAAGAGTAAATGGCGCAACTTTCATCGCTAAGATATTCTGCTTGTTGGCTGGGAGATCCTTAGGTGCTTTCCCATCTTCTAGAAAATCACTATTTCTTCTAATTATTTAGGGGCTGCTTCCACCCTAAATAAGTTCACATCTGGTAGATCATCATCTATCCCAATCTCATCTTCTCCTGTCTCTAGTCAAGATAGGTGATCCGGGCCAACATTTTTCTTCCCTGGATGGTTTATTATTTCAGAGTCAAACTCTTGGAATAGTAATAAACAATGATAAATCTTACCATGATGGATTGGTTTGTTGACCAAATATTTCAAATCTTGATGATCAGTGAAAAGTACAAAGGGATTCGCTAGGAGATAGTGTCTGAATTTTTGCAGGGAAAAGATCATTGCTAAAGCTTCACGCTTCATCATCGAGTAATTCTTCTCTTCTTTATTTAGCTTCCACATGGCATGTGCATTGGGATGTTTGACCATATCATTGTACGATTGGGATAAAAATGCGCTGACAACACCATTAGATGCATCAACATGTACATGGAATTTTCTGGACTAGCTGGGAAATATTAATATTAGTGCTTCTACCAGCTTTCTTTTTAATAGTTCAAAAGAGCTGTTAGATTCCCGAATCCATTGAAATTCCACTTCTTTCTTTAGTAGCCCATAAATTGGAAAAGTAATATTAGAATAATGTTGAATAAACTTCTGATAATATCTGATGTGTCCAAGGAATATTTTTATTTGTTTCTAATTGAATGACAGTTTTAAGTCGAGGATGATTTTTATCTTTCCCATATTGACTTTGATGCCATATTTACATACAATGTGTCCCAGTAATAATCCATTGGTGTGGCGAAGATACATTTTTTTTATATTCAAGGATAAATGAATCTACCTGCATCTCTCCAACATCATTCGTAGCCATTGTATGTAATCCTTTAGGAGGCTATAGATAGTCCAATCATCAAAGTATGTGTACGTTGTTTTATAACTGTATTCTTAAAATTCCTTGACCACTATCCTGAAGAAGATTATCGATGCATTTTTTAGACCAAAGGGAATGAATCTGCATGCAAATGATCCAAACTCGGATACACATTCGGTTTTTTCCTGATCTTCTTTAGTTATTGGTACTTGATTGCATCCGGAGAATCCGTTGGTAAAGGAATAACACTCATTCCGCACAACTTTGTTGATGATCTCATTAGCGTATGGTGTTGGAAATGGATCCGTTACTGTAATCTTATTTAATCCTCGGACGTCAACGCAGACCCTCAATTTCTTGGGGTCGTGCTTCTTCAGTTGTACGACCATTGGGCTTGCCCATTTTGATTTATCAATTGGATATATGATATTAGCAACTAGCATTGCCTCAATTTATTTTTGGACAATAGGCTTATATTTATCTGCTAGTTTATACAATTATTTTTTGACAGGATTGGCTCTAGGAATTAGTTCAATTTTCATTTCACCCATTTCTTGTACTAAGCCTTTCAAGTCTTTATAATATCTATCAAAACATCTTGGTATTCTTTTAATAGGTCGACAATTTCTAAGGTTTTCTTTTCAGTCCAGTAGTCACCTATTCTGGCCATTTTTGGTCATTAGTCTATTGAAATGCCAAATTCTTTGGTCTCAATTTCCACATCCATCCATTTTTGTGATTTTGATTCATCTAATTGGCGCTCTCCTTCGATGAATTTCTAATAATTTGGCGGGAAATCATGATTTTTTTTATCTTCTTTCTCCTCTTTCTCTTCCTTGATCACATAGTAAACTGTTTTGACATGATTTTGTACACTTTGGTGATTTTTCTTCCAGCAGAAGCTCTGCCATAGAAATATTATGTTTTCCATATCAACCCGATGAGCTATGACAATAATGAGCTATGACAATATTTGTGTTCTGAGTTGATTCAAAATTACAACTCGAGGTTAAGCCTTCACCGAATTTGGATTTTTCTCTTTCCTTCATCTCCTTGGGTCTTGTTTTTTCTAAAAATATTTTGATTTG
>JZKD02S1745498.1:606277-625273 GCA_000966675.3 Picea glauca | reverse complement strand
AGAAAATGACAAGTGTAACCTTCTTCAGGAAAAAGTTCTTAATGAAGAGTTTGATCTTCCATCATCATGACATAATCATATTATCATCTTGATAACCAAAAATGTGGATAACAGTGAGGTCGACTGCAAAACCGATGACTTGGGTAGGTCGGTTCTTTCGTACTAACTTTCCTGCAATCAAGTGACAAGCGAGGTGCACTACGCCACTTTGGATAAAAGCTACCTTGTAGCCTTGTGTTCCCTTCTCGACATCGCCATAAATGTCCTTGATGTTCTGTGCTAGAGCGCGATCCATGGCTTTTCCGGGGTAAACTCTTGTGGATCAGGTCCTTGCATACTCAAGCCTGTGATCTAATTGATCAATTTCGGATCAACTGTTATACGATGGTTTAGCCAAAAATAACCACCATGGTAACAAGACAACAACAACTTGACACATGCATTCACCTTCTGGTGTCTTCCGATGTAGGGAATCTTCATGACATTCAGCAGGGTGGACTGCGCGAGGTTCATAGTCCACGACTAGGGGATTATCTTCAAATTCTTCCCCTTAGTCCTGGTCAGGTACTTATTTTGGGTGAGCATGTTATATACTTTGCGATCTCCGAGTTTGAAGTCGCTAAACTTCAACGCTGCAATCTTATCTTGGTCTGCTTGAATTGCATGTATCCCCTTCGGGAGGTATGTCGTAACCAAGGTGTATTTGAAATCTCTGTGCATGTTGTCTCGATTTACTGCATCGCTCATAGGTGGTATGTAGGTTGGTACTATGGTCAGGATCAATTTTGAATTCGATAGATTATCCATGTGCTTGGTTCGTTTTTCATCTGATGGTCGAGATGGTCCAGCTCCGCGAGCAGTGGACAAAGAGGCTGGCAGTGCTCTCATCGATGATGCTTGTACACCTATAGACATCGAAATGACCCTTTCAATCATGAGGTCAATCAAAACTTCTTCAACATCTTTCTCTGCAATGCTCAACTCTTCCGACATACATTCTCGGGTTTAACAATCTTAGGTTCGAGGAGTAACTTTGACACTACAATAGAATAAACAACAAGAGTGTGATGATCATTGTATAAAGTCAACTTAGTCTGCGGGCTCAAACTCTTGGTTGGCAAAAGTGTTCTTAGTGCATGGCACGAAGGGATAAGTAGGTAACTCGGCAATGGGTCGCTTGCAATAGGTATGAAGCCTTCATTAACTTTGTTCTGTCCATTATGGCACGGTCCCAATGGTTGGATGGCGAGTTGTCTGTCCATAAATGTCTTTCTACCAGTTAAGAGTGTTATTCTTATGGTTATAATGTCCCCAACGACTATATTGCTTTGCCATGGCGAATTGCCATGTGTCACTGTTCCGATATCCCGACGAAGCTCCAATTTTGCAAATTTTCCTTTTGTGAGGTTCCCTTTGGAACCTTCTGCAACTTGTCGATCTTAGCTCTCTTCTTACTTAGGTTTCTAGCCTTCTTCCCTGTGATATTCGTCTCGATATGCCTTTTTCCGTTCGGATTCTTATCTTCTTTTGGCATAGTTACTTCGCGTTGTTGAGATTCTTTCCTAAGATTCGAGGGTGATCCTTCTTCTTTATCCAGAATAGGTATTTCAATCTTCTGTGGGTCTTCTAGTGTTCTTGCAACTTCAACATACGGGTCTCTAGTGTTAAAGAGCTTTGGTTTGTTATTTTGTTATTCAATCAAGTGTGCAATCCTTCTAGTCATGAATTCTTTTAACTCTTTCTTCTTCTTCTCTAAATCTTCTTCTTCTTCTTTCCTTCTAGCCCGATCTCTTTCAATCCAAGGTTTTCCTAGTAGCATGGTAAATGGGGCATTGTTCTCAATAAATTTAATAATCTCAAAATCTTCCTCTGTCGAAGTTCCATTGGAATTC
Organism: Picea glauca; assembly: GCA_000966675.3. NCBI lineage: Eukaryota > Viridiplantae > Streptophyta > Pinopsida > Pinales > Pinaceae > Picea > Picea glauca. The sequence goes on along the minus strand of JZKD02S1745498.1, from coordinate 623,381 downwards.
ATAGGTATTTGGGTGAGCTTTCCACATAGGTTTATCAACTTTCCTTTGAATATTCATATTACTCCTAATGAAGGAATCATAACAAGCCTCCCTATAGCTTCCCAAGTTCTCTCTGTCATGATATTCACCTATTTTTCCTCATCCAGAACACAGTCAATGTCGAAGTCTCCTATTCTTGATTCATTGCCTTCTTTTTCTTTGAAGATCTCTGATAATATGACATGTCGGTGGTCATTCAGGGTTTCTTTCATATGTAGCAATACTTTCTCTGATTCTTTCTAGGATTCTTCCATAATCTTAGTTTTTGGATCTGCCTTAGGGTTTTATTGGTTCATATTCATTCTTTCAACCTTAGCAATCATTCTAGGGCAATATAATACTTCATGGTCCATATCTTTGCAACAAAGTCAACTAGGTATTCTCCCAGGGCATTCCTTAACAAGATGTCCAAGTTTTCTACAACTGTAACAGAGGGTTAATCCTCTCTTTCTTTTAAATGATCCCCATCCTTCCTTGCATTGCGCACTAGGATCATGGTAGCTAACATGCAAACATTTCTTTCTAGGATCCTGCATCCAATTATTAGTCCAAACATTCTTTCTATGCATAGGTATAACATATTTTTCACTATTCTTATCAGATCTAGTCATATCAAACCTTCTTTCATCTATTAATACCCTAGTTTTCAAGCTAGGATAGAATCTATCAAATATACCTAGATCCATACTGTTGAAACAAAAATTTTCACTTATCTTACTCCTACATAGAACAAAGATTTTAGATCTAGAACTTTTCAATATTCTTACCTTTATCAGAGCATAGAGCTTTCAGATCTTACCTCTTTTAATAAAAAAATCTCACTTTTACTTTTCTCAAAGAACAAAGCTTCCAGATCTTACCTCTTTTCTTCAGATCGGACTTCTTTTCCTTATCACAGAGCTTGTCAAACTAAGTAGAGTACTGCACACTAGAGTAGCAGATCTACGCACAGAGCTTTCACAATTTCAGGTCAGATCTTTGCACAAATCTTCTTCTTCCTCAGTTCCCATCAATCACAACTTCAGGTCCCGGCAATGGAACCATTTTTTGGCAGAGGGGTAGACCCAGGGTTCGACGCTATAACAACACACCAACAAAACCCTAACTACCAACCCTTTTGGAAACACCTGCGAAGCAGATGAAGTCTCACCTAAGGTAGAGGTAGGGGTGGTTGCAAGACTTAGGTGTATGCAACCTTAGCTTGGACACAGGTCTATGATTATAATACTTGATAGAGCACTCAACACTGTTAGTTCATCATTATTTAAACAATATCTACTTCGTAGATAAAACAGAGCATCGCAACATTCATCCATATCTAATGTATTTAAGCACTTAGCATAAATAAATGGATCAGATCTAGCAGATTCAAGCACTAAGCACATTCACCTATGTCAGATGTAGCATCTTGATTTATCATAAGAACAAAGCATAAACAGATCTATCTCTCTATATCAAAGCACTTAGCAAGTAAAGAAATAAACACATCAGAACATCGCACAGAGCAGAATAACACAATATTTAGGTGGTTCACCTGCACCCTGGGGCTACGTCCACCAACTCTTCTTCTTCATTAGCTTCAATCAATCATCTACTTGCACAAAACCACAAAAACCCTACTCTGCATAGGATAGGATATATGCACACACCTCGCCAGATCCTCTTTCCTCGAGCTAGGTCTAGCACAAAGCCTTTCATAGTCTATTACAACAACTTGCACTCAGCTCTTCAAGCTTCTCACAATATTCACAGAGCATCTACAAACCATACTTCTACTTAGCACTTAGCTTATCAGCCAGGATACTTATGTCACCTAGCTACTTATTTATACTTTACAAAATAGGCCTAAACATGGGTAAACCCATGGGCCAACATCCCATACTCGTTACATAATCCCAAATCCCAAAAAGTGGCCGAGATCCCGTGATCTCTGCTTTGTCTTGTGCTTCGCCTTCGACAAGATTTCGAAGTCTCAAAATAGGTCAAACTTGACCAAGGATCTCCCAAAACATGGCCAAGGGCCAACATGCCCATCACCTCAACATATTGCATGAGCGATGACTCATCGACTCTATTTGACAAGCTCTAAAGGTTGGAGTTCCATCCATAATGCATTTCAAATTCACATGTAGGAGGATGAGGAAAAACCTACCAGTGGAGATGATCATTGAAACACCAAACCTCATGAGTATTTCTTGTATGATTTCTAATTGTAAGAATTTAATATATCCAAACATTCGTTTAGAATATTCAATACATGAAGGTGAAGAGGGGATGCAAGGGGGTTCTGAGAGGGATGGACATGTGGAGTACGTTGCAAGATAGAACATAGACCAATTAGTAGATGACACATGGTGGTTTGTAGGATGGAACATAAACTAAACATCAAATGACATATGTTAGTGTTTGAGAGGTTCTAGAGAAATGGTGAAACTTATCTACCCCAATTGTTATTTCTAATGGAGGTTCCAATAATAGTGTAGTGGTGATATATAAAGAGAATCTTCCAAGGATTATTGGAATTTGAGGAAATGGAAGGTTGTTGCTATATATCAGGACATTTTTGTGGGTAACCAATAAAATCCAATTAGAGGTTGAAAACCATTGACTCCAATGAGATAGGTAGTTCAAAGTGCACGAGAGGGTCACCACCTCAACTATTTTCACTTGTGATGACTCATTGAATCCCAATGACAAGATCTCAATATTGGAGTTCCATCCACAATGCATATAAAATTTACCCATAGGAAGATGAGGAAAAGCCTACCAATAAAGATGACCATTGAAGAACCAAACTTCTCGAGTACTCCTTGTATGATTTTTAATTGTAAGCAATCTATCCACACAATTTTGTTTAGAATATTCAAAACACGAGCAATTGAATGTTTTTTGGGGGCTTGATGTCAAGTTATCTAGTGAAGTAAAAATTAAGCCACATTCTAGGTCGTAATGTTTTGTTTGTGAGACTTTTTTCATCAAGGAATGATGAAAGAAGCAATGGAACAATAGAACAAAATGTCTTTCTCGATTGTAATTCTACAACCATTCAACTTTTTAATTTGTCAAAAGTGCTAGAGACAATTTGGTTTGTAAACCACAATTGACATGTTCAACTCACAATGAAAGGATTTAAATTATTGAACAAATTCTCATTGTCTTCACTTATTTCATATTCCTTACCTTAGAGAAGTGATTTTTGTGAAAAAACCATGCATATGTAGTGTTCCATAAGTTAGGTAGTTCGAAATATGGTTTGTGTTCTCTTATCATTTCCAATACCACCAACCCAAATCTATACATGTCATACTTCTCTAGTGCCTCTTTAATGTAAAAGCTATCATAACTCAGTTTTCAATTGACAATAAGGTTAGTCATAATTGGTTGTTATCTATGAATGTGGGCTGAATCATCACCAATATTCAAGGAAAACCATGTCACCTAAAGTGACTTGTTGGTGGTTCGTAGGGGGGTAGACTTCTACTCTTGCCAAAGGCCTCTATGTTTTGGGTCATTAACATGTTTCCTTGTGTCCAAGGAAAATGAGCTCTTAGCCAATCAAAAATAGTTTTATGTCTTACTCCAACACCAAAAGATAGTTTCAGCCTATATAGAATCTGCAAGAAACCAAGTGTCCCTTGTGGTCATAGTTGTGGCTAMRTCCAATGGGGTCATGTACTTAGTGACCTCTATATCTTCTCATATATATATATATATATAACATGTKCTTGGTGACCTCTATATATTATCATATATATATATATATATATATATATATATATATAACATTAGAATTTTCCGATATTRAMTCMCATGACCTTATAWAATGTTTGAATAATTAATATGTTCATATCTAAAACCAACTTCCATAAGAAAGTAAGTTTACCTTCCTTTATTTATAGAGATGATGGATTAAACCTATTTTAAATGTTACATTTTCAATAGTTTTTATAATCCCCATTAACAAATGTTGTTGAGTAATTTTAGAACTTACTTCCTACCATGCCTACCAATCAACATATGTTGAAACTTATTTTATATGTTACCTAACAATCAACCATGCCTTTCAAGGGTGTGTGCCAAGAATTTTCCACATAATGCATTTGTGGATGTTTGAATGGGTGTGGCTTATGAGAGGAAATGGCCACTCCTCTTTACTTTTAAAACCATATTTTTTATTAAAAAAAAATACAATCTGTTATCACATGAACTTGTCAGATTCCTGTGAGTTTGTGGTTTCTATATAAGTCTATCATTTTTCCCTGTCTCTCTCCTTTTCACAGAGGAAGTCTTAAATTTTTCCCCCTTTGGCTTGTAAAATTGTTTTCGTTTGCCCCTCTCTGTGTTTAAAGTGCCCCGGTCTCCCTGTTTCCTAGCCCACAGTCGGTCGTTCGAATCCTTGATCATGTAGGCCACAGCCATGAACACAAAGAACAACTTTCTTAGCAGTCTGTTTAAGGATTGAAGCATAAGCAGAAGGCAATTTTAATCTTTCAATGACGAAGATTCCCAGAACAGTCCAGATCAACGACTCACGGGAATTTGGGAGTGACAACTTGCGTGAAGTATAGCGCCAAAGAAAAAGGCCCCGAAGTGAGTATGAACCGTTGATATTAAAGGGGTCAGGTGGAAGTCAATCCAAGCCTTTGGGTAAATGAGCTTGGAGAGAATGAAATGAGAAATGCTTAGAAGTCCCGAAGCATCAAATTTGTCGAAGTTGCCGAAGTGGCCGAAGTCTTGAAGGCCTGAAATAGATATGAGTCATTGATCAACAAGAGCCACATGTCATCAGATTTGTCACTCTGGGAGTTTTACTTCGGGAGTTTTAAAATGAGAAACATTGCAAATTCCTGAAGGGCCAAAGCTTGAAGCTCCCGAAGAGAATCTGAGTCGTCGATCAGTAGGAGCAACGTGTCGCCAAATCCTTTTCTCCAGATAAAAGTAGCAGAAGATGAATGGATTTTGAGAATTGAAATTCCTAAAGGCCGATCCGTGAAGAAAATCTCGGTCGTTGTTTTGAAGGGGAAGATATGATCTGTCAATATAAAAAGCACTAGATCTAAGTCGTTGATCAGAGGGCCTAATCTTAGATCACAAGATCAATGGTCACTCCAAATTGCGGGGTCAAAAGGTGCACACGTTTTAAAATCTAAGGGGTGGGCCGCAATCAGAACCGTGGTTTTTAGAAAGGGACGTGTGGTGGTTCATGGTGAATTGTAGGGACCAAAGTGGTTTTATTTCAGACCACCCTTGGTAGGGCCCACAATCATGCAACTGCATAGGGTCATGGCCCTTGGTCACATTGAAGATGGAGTGATGGAGAGGAGTTGCGCCAAAGGCCTAAAGTGCCTATATTTGGTCACAAAAGAAGATCTACTTGGCCTCGAGGTGTTGGGATTGACTCAAAGAAGTTGTGGGAACTACCTGGAACATTCATGGGTGTCAGGATTCGTCCTGATATTGATGAAGGTAGTTAATGGAAATTGAGGCGGTGGTTGAGACCTCCTCTCACCCCATAAATGGAAAGCATGCTGAGAATGACTGTGAGTGCAGATTGTCAATCTAAAGCTTCCTTCTAGATGAATTTTCCTGCAAAGCACATAACCAAGGTGAGCTCACGTCTGACATGAGAAGGCCTGCACAGTTTGACAGAGAAAGCACCGACTGAAAACTTTGAATGTAGTGGTTTGATCGCACTCCTAGTAGTTGTAGCAGTTCTTAGTATATATACTCAGTTTTGATATTTTGTCAAGGTCGAATGGTTGAGCTAGGCTCCCTGCTATTGTAATATTTTGATTGAGAACAACTAGTTCTCTAGTTATGTATTTTTTTTTTAGACATATTGGTTAATCTAAGTCATCTTTCTTACTCCATCTTATTTTCCTCTGATAACAAGAGAGTTCATGTTTCATTGGTTCACATGGATTGTTGTAAACTGTATTATGATAATTGTCTGATTATAGTATTGTTATGATTTCTTTCAGCTTCCTTGAAATTTGAATCCAAGAGGACCTTGTGTTTAATTTTTTCCTCCTTAGGCTGTTGGAAAATCTGATGTTCATAGCAGACCTCTACACCTTTCTCACTAAATATTACTCCTACTCACCCTTACTCCAACTTACTGACTGAAGTTGATTCAAGACCTCAATGGTTGGTGCATGCTAGTCCAGATTTATGAGTTAGAATTCTATTATTAATGAGTTTTATCCATTTGACTACTCAAAACTCAATTACCTGTGACATATAAACTGATGGGTAATGGGCTTACCTTCAATGCAATCTGAAGGTGACTTCTAGTGCTAACTTTTCTGGCGCCGTTGCCGGGGATGAATTGAAAACTTTTCCCTAGGATAGAACGACAAAGAAGCTTGTGATTCTGAAGGTGCATCAGATATCAGAACCATTAAAGATTGCAACTGTGCACCTAGCGACTCCACTATTATGACTCCATTGTTTCAGTTGACCCAGAGAGGATTATTTAAGAGCAAGAAAGCTTTCTCAGAAAGTTTTTCGTTGTTGTCCTGGATTGAAAAGCTCTTTGGGAGAAGGATAATGACCAGATATGGTCTTTGATGGTGAACAAATACTGGACACTTTCAGGCTACGTATCATTCACCTAGAGACTCCATGATTAAATAATCCAATGGTGACTCCACTAGTTTGAAATGGACTAGATCTTAGCTTAGAGGTTTTCTTTCTATGATTTTTCAAAAATAGTTGGTTTCCCTAACTCACCACCTAGTAGAGATGAATGGGAAAGTAGCCTTCCTAGATTCCGAGGAAAAGGGTGGGAAGTACCAGCTGAGCATTTGCTGGACTTTCATGAATTTATTCATCGGCTTCATATCATGCATGAAGATATTCAAATTAAGATTTTCAAGTATTCATTACAGGGGATTGCTCATGATTGGTGTTGATCTCTTCCTGTTGCAAGCATCAAATCCTTGTCCAGTTTTCATGCAACTTTCAATTCTTTTTATAAAGATTATTTTCCAGCTGAGTGTCTTTATGAAAACTGTTGTGATGAGTTTTCTTTGTTTTATAAAGATTATGCATGCCACAAAGATCATTTTTGTGTTGTTATTGTGGAAAAAAGCACTTTCCATGAAGACCATGAGGTGTTGAATGATATTCATTATGATAGAAGTAACATAGAAATGTCTGGCATCATATCAGATGTGTCTGTTGTTTTAAGCATTCATGAAGATCAACATGTATCTTCTGAATATGCCAATGTCGAAGATCAAGTGTATTCTGCAGAAGATTTTTCTCCTGACTATGAAGATAAGATAGATGAAAAGATAGCAGCAAAAGCTATGGAAGGTTCCTCTATGTTTTTTCCTAGTTTTTCAGAGTCCAAGGTAGAGTTTGTTTGCTGCTCTTATAAAGGAAAATGCAAAGGATATTCCTGTCCTGGAAATTGTAAGTGAGAAAATGTCACCTAGGATTAGCCAACCTGCATCTGTCCTCCACCCACCTATATACTCTGAGAACATCGAACGATGGGTGAGAAACAATGAAGTACAGGAGGTATTGTTTTACCAGTTAAGATTTCCCGGTTATAATTTTTTTGACCCTGTGGGGTTGTATTTAGAGTTGTGTTTTCCACAAGCATTGGAGCCTGCAAAATTATTCATTTTGTCCTCATTTGGGGGTATTGTCAGCGTTCCAAGACATGTTTTATTTATACTGTCATACTTATTTTACCTTTTGTGGATCATTTGCAGTAAAGGGAATAATTATATTACCGAACAATCTGGGTGGTTATGGTGGAAGTTTTATTTCACCTAACGCTTTGTAAAAATCAATTAGCCTAGGACTATACATAAATAAGCTCTTTCTGGAGCATGTGTGTTTGTTTTCCTTTCTATAAGTAGATTAGTGTACATGTCGGCCTTCAGAGAAATGTTTTGAGCTCGACTCTATAACCCAACAACTAAGGCACTGAAACTACTTGTTCTTAGCAACTTGCAGGGAGAATGCCATCCCCTGTGGAGCCAAATGTTATCACATGAACTTGTCAGAGTCCTCTGGGTTTGTGGTTTATATCTAAGTGTGTAATTTTTCCCTGTCTCTCTCCTTTTCCCAGACCAAGTCTTAAATTTTCCCCCCTTTGTCTTGTAAAATTGTTTTTGTTTTCCCCCCTCTATGTTTAAAGTGCCCCAATCTCCTTGTTTTCCCAAACAGTCGGTCGTCTAAATCCTTGATCGTGCAGGCTGCAACCATGAACACAAAGCAAAGCTTTGTTAGCAGTATGTTTTAGGATTGAAGCATAATCAGAATGCAGTTTTAATATTTCAATGACGAAGATTCCCAAAATAGTCTAGATCAGTGGCTCACGGGCATTCAGGAGTGCCAACTTGTGCAAATTATAGTGCCAAAGAAATAGGCCCTAAAGTGAGTATGAACCGTTGATCTTAAATGTGTTAGGTGGAAGTTGATCTAAGCCTTTGGGTAAATGAGCTTCGGGAGATTTGAAATGAGAAATGCTTAGAAGTCCCAAAGAGTCAAAGCCGCCAAAGTGCCAAATTTGTCGAAGCTGCTAAAGTGGATGAAGGTCCGAAATAGATCTGAGTCATTGATCAACAAGAGCCATGTGTCATCAGATTTGTCACTCTAAGATTTTTACTTCGGGATTTTTAAAATGAGAAACATTGCAAAGTCTCAAAAGGCCAAAGCCTGAAGCACCCGAAGTCCCAAAGCGCCCGAAGCCCGAAGTGCCCAAAGAGAATATGTGTCGTCAATCAGTAGGAGCCATGTATTGCCAGATCCTTCGCTCTGGATAAAAGCAGCAGAAGATGAATGGAGTTTGAGAATTGAAATTCTTGAAGGTCGATCCACAAAGAAAATCTCAGTTGTTGTTTTGAAGGGGAAGATCCAATCCGTGAATATAAAAAGCGCTAGAGTCGAGCCATTGATCAGAGGGCCTAATATTAGATCACAAGATCAATGGTCATGCCAAATTGTGGGGTCGGAAGGTGCGCATGTTTTAAGATCTCAGGGGTGGTCCACAATTAGAACCGTGGTTTTTAGAAAGGGACTCGTGGTGGTTCATGGTGAATTGTGGGGACAAAAGCAGTTTTCTTTCATACCACCCTTGGTAGCGCTTGCAATCATGCAATTATGTAGGGTCATGGCCCTAGGTCACATTGAAGGTGGAGGGGAGCTGAGCCAAAGGCTGAAAGCACCCGTATTTGGTCACAAAAGAAGATCTTCTTGGCCTCGATGTCTCAGGATTGACTTAAAGAAGTTGTGGGCACCACCTGGAACATTCATTGGTGTCAGGCCTCGTCCTGATATCGATGAAGGTAGTTAATGGAAATGGCGGCAGTGATTGAGACCTCCTCTCACCCCATAAATGGAAATCATGCTGAGAATGACCATGAGTGCAGATTGTCAATCCGAAGCTTCCTTCTAGACAATTTGTCTTGCAAAGCACATAATTGAGGCGATCTCGCATCTGACATGAGAAGGCCTGCACAGTCTGACAGAGCAGACACCCACTAAAAACTTTGAATGTAGTGGTTCGATCACGCTCCTAGTAGTTGCAACAATTCTGAGTATATATACTTAGTTTTGATATTTTGTTAAGGTCGAATGGTTGAGCTTCTATTAAGTATTCTTACATTAGAATTATTCACATTATTAAATAGGCCTTATCAACTCATGTTGACCTTTGTAACATGGAAAATATATTATTCTACCTACGTGAGGGTTTAGGGAGGTTAGGTCCCTAACATGCCCTCCCCCTTGAAGAATAGCCTTGTCTGCAAGGCTGTAGATAAGGAAATTGTTGAAGAATAGTATCTGACTCCCATGTGGCATCTTACGGAGTTGTATCCTTCCAATGAACTAACACTTCCTTGATGGTTCGCTAACGAATACGATGCTCTCTCTATTCCAAGACTGCTTGTGGCTGCAACCAAATGGAACCTTCTTCATCCAACTTAGAGACACTGGTTTGAGTCTGGCACTTAGTTCCAATCATTTTCTTTAAGCATGTGACATGAAAAATAGGATGGAGCTTAGAATGACTGGACAAAGCTAACAAGTAGGCCACAAGACCCATTCGCTTAATAATTGTATAAGGACCATAAAATTTGGGGGAAATTTTCTAACAATGTTCACATTTGAGTGAAGTCTACTTATAAGGTTGTAGAAGAAAAAACACTCGGTCCTCTTCAGTGAATTGATGTTCGGAATGACCTTGATCTACTTGTTACTTCATGTGATTCTGAGCCAGTACCAAATTTTCTTTGAGGGTACAAAGAATGGATGCACAAACTATAAATTGTTGTCAACCTCCTGAACCTTGGGGACACCTAACATGTATGAGAGAACCAACGGTGGATTTTTCCCATAGATTGCTTTAAAAGGAGTCATGCAAGTGGTAGTATGGTAATATATGTTGTACCACCATTCAGCTCGGGGTAATCACCGAGCCCATTGATAAAAAAACATCACACATACGTTTCCAAACACTTTTTGACAACTTTTTTTTGTCCATCAGTATGGGGATGATAAACGATGCTAATATGCAATTAGGTTCCCTAGAGTTGGAACAATTCTTGCCAAAAATTGCTGGTGAAAGTTGGATCTCGATTAGAGACAATAGAATGAGGCATGCCATGGAGATTGAATATATTATCCATAAAACATTTAGCCACTATGGATGTGGTGAATGGGTGTTGAAGAGAAAAAAAAATGAGCATATTTGGAAAGATGATATGTTACCACCATAATGACTGACCTATTTCTCAATTTAGGTAATACAACAATGAGATTCATAGAAATATCCCTCCAAATAGCAAGTGGAATCGAGAACGATTGGAGTGTGCTTGGACATTTCACTATTTCACCCTTATTACATTGAAAAGTGTGACATTCAACCACAAAGGGGTGGATGTCTTGTTTCATACCGTCCCATAAAAAAGAACATTTGACCCATTAGGTTTTAGTAAACCTTGAATTCCTAGCTATGGGTGAAGCATAAAACTTAGAGAGGACCATGGTTTTAAGGTTCCACTGTTTGCTTAAATACATACAACCTTTATAGCAAATATCTTCATTGTGCCAAGAGTACCTTGGAGAATATTGATGATCCTATTGCAATTTTTGGATCGGGCTAGAAATTTTGGGTTCTTGCAACCATTCCTGGAAAAGGCCTGAAGCCAGTTTGCTATAATTAATGAGAGGGAAAAGAGGAACCCTTCTTCTTCATGTTTCCTTGAAAGTGCATCAACAATCACATTTTATTTTCCCTTCTTGTAGATGATTTCATAATAATATCCAAACAACTTGGTCACCCATTTTTGTTTCTTCCGGAATGTAATTCTCTGTTACATAAAATACTTGAGGCTACGATGATTAGTTTTAATTTGGAAGTGTTACCCCAATAGATAAGAATGCCATATATCCACTGCATCCAAAATAACCAACATTTCCTTTTCATAGGTTGATTCGCCCAAATGTTTCTCTGATAGTTGTTTTCTAGTGAAATCCAAAGGTCAACCATCTTGCATGAGGACTTCCCCAATTCCTTTCCTTGATGCATTGCATTCCACGGCACAAGTCTTGTTGAAGTCAAGTAGTTCCAGGATAGGAGTAGTGCACATAACTTATTTCAAGGCTTGGAAGGATTGATTAGCTGCTGGAGTCCAACTGAAAGAATTATTTTTAAGTACAATAGTGAGAGGAGCTGCAATTTTACCATAATTCCAAACAAACTTGTGATAATAGTCTGTTAAACCCAAGAAAATGCACAATATTTTAATAGTTTTAGGGAGAGGCAAATCCTTCATAGCTTCAATTTTATTAGGATCCACCCATACACCATCCTTGCCTACAATATGACCCATATACTCATCTTCATAGGCACCAAAAGAACATTTAGATTGTTTGAGAAAAAAAAATTCTTAGACAATAGATGGAGAACTTGATCCACATTGGTGAGATGGGCTTGCCAAGTTTTACTATAGATGAGAATATCATCAAAGAAAAATAAGAAAAAATTACAGAGGAAAGGATAGAAGACATGATTCATGATACTTTGAAAAGTGGAGGGGACATTACATAGGCCAAAGGGAATGACTGAGATATCATAGTGACCCTAATGAGTTCTAAAGTCAGTCTTGGGGATGTATTCCCCTTTCATATGCATATGGTTGTATCCATAACGAAGATCAAGTTTTGTAAAGTATTGAGCACCACTCAATTCATCCAAAAGGTCATAAATGACATGGACGGGGAATTTTTCTTTGATTGTGAGTTTGTTGAGGGCATGGAAATCAGGACACATGTGCCAAGTTCCTTGTTTCTTTAGTACCATGAATACTAGAGAAGAATAGGGGTTGGTACTATGAAGGATAACACCTGAATCTAAAAATTCTTGAACAATTTTCTCAATTTCATTTTTTTGGGAAAAGGGATGATGATAAGGGAAAACATTGGGAGGAAGACTTCCTGGAACTAGAGGAATGTAATGATCATGGGCACCATGGGCAGGGGGAAGTTCATGGGGAGTGTTAAAAATAGCTTAGTGTTGGGAGAGTATATATTGGAAATCAGGGTGCACAGAGGGTGTCTGAATGACGTGAATGGAATGGAGTTGGGAAATAATGCCAGAATGACCTTTTTGTAGTAGCTTTTCCATTCAGTGGGGACTGATGATCTCAGGTGATCCTGTTGTGATGCCTTGGAATATATATTACTGGCCCTCCTATTGGAATTTCATGGTGAGGTCCTTAAATTCCATGAGGATGGGATCGAGAGTGCGTAACCATTCAACACCAAGAACAATGTCACAACTGACCATGTTGATAGAAAACATATGATATTTCAGGTGGCACTGACCAATTTGTAGGTGCACATTTCCACAACACCCGCCACATTTCATGGAATTGTCATTGGCAATGATGATTTGAAAATTGTTGACTACACAAATATAACAATTAATTTCCTGGGAAATGCAACGATGGATAAAATTGTGGGTGTTTCCACTGTCAATAAGGATTATGACTTTCCTATGCTTAATGTAGCCAATTAACTTGAGGGTTTGGGGAGAAGATAATCTAGTGAGCGCGTGTAGGAAAATTATTGGTTCAAATTTAGGTGGATTAGAGGGAAGACTAGGATCATCTGTTGAGGGAAGCTCTTCCACGGGGGAAACTTCAAACTCCTCGTCAAAAACATCCTCAGAAATGGCCATAAAAGGATTTTGTTCCTTACACTTGTGCCCTGGAAAATATTTGTCATCACAATTATGGAAAAGACCCTTGAGTTGGCGTTCAACCATTTTTTCCCAAGTTAATTTTTGGATCTTGAGAGGAGTGGCATGATGGGAAGGATTGGTAGGTCGAGGATGAGGAATAAAAGAGGGTTTTTGGTTCTAGGAAAAGACAACATATTTTGCTTCTTTGACACATTTAGTATCTTCCAACCAAGTTTGGGGGTGAGACATGAGGACCTGGGCACATATTTAATCCTTTAGGTCACTAATAAAAAATTCCCTGAAGAAGGCATCTCTCATGCCCTTTGTTCTAAAAGACAAGTGCTCAAAGGAAGTGTTAGCACTAAGAGTCACCCTTAGATTGGGGCAGGATAAGCCCACTACGCATCAGAGTTTTTGGTGTATGTTGGTTTTATATGAGTGGAGGTCAAAGGACAAAACTCAATATATGAATTATGTTTCAACATAGAAATGGACAAGAAATGCATAGGGAAGTGAGGGCCACATTAACTTTAGTCAGTGAATTGAGTTTAAGTGTGAGCAGAGGGAAGACTTAGTGAGAAAGGTGGACAAGACTGCTATGGGAATCAGGGTTTCAATCATCTTGGAGAAGAAAAAATCAGACTCAAGATCACTCTTGAGCTCAAGATTCAGACACTGAAATATGTCCAAACAACACAACCACATCAACATAATAATCAAACCTACATTATCATGCAACTACAACAACTCGAATAGATCTTCCATGCCTGCAAAATTCAATCTGAGAGGGAATAAGATAACAAGGAAGCTGACTAAAACTGGTCATGATACCATTGTAATCAAACCTACATTACAATAGCATCACAACCCTCGACTAGATCCTCCATGCCTGAGTGTTTTACCACAGTTTTTACAGAGAAATGAAAGAAGCTGACTTTTATTAATATGAAAGTCTCAAATTTGATACATAACCAGAGAACAGTTTTAGCATAAAAAAATTACAAAATAGGGAGCTCTGCTCAACCAGTTGATGACCTTAACAAAATATCAAAACTACCTATTTATACTCAACTCGATCCACGACTACTAGGAATTTGATCTAGCTACTGCATTCAAAACCTTTCTTCTGCATTTTATTTTGTTAGACTGAGCGTGCATCCTTCTGTCAGACGTGAGCTCGGATCAGTATGGGTATGCAGGAAAATATGTCCACAAGGGTACCATGGGTTGACGGTTCAGTTCCCACGGCCAGGTCTTCCATGCCTTTTATTTATGGAGTGAATCGAGGTTTCAACCACCAAGCCTACCTTCCATTAACTTCTTTTCATTGATGACTCAACGAGGCTTAAATCTCAGGGGGAATCCATGTGCTTCTCTCAGGTAGGACGCCATATAAACATGTGATTGCAGGTTTTCTCAAAAGTGGTTTGGGTTCAGACTTCTTTTGGGCCCACAATCCACCACCTTTCACCACATAACACTTTTTCCTTACCATGGTTTCAATTGCAGGACCGCTCAAGAAAATTATCACCCGAGTATGTTGCGTCCCCGTAATGGACTATGGCCATAGATTTGGTCTTGTTCTAAGATTTGGGCGCATCTGCTAGATTTAGCGCCACTGCCAAGATTTAATCACCCACCAACTTTAGGACTTGCCAAAAGTTTGCCTTGGGATGGGACGCTACTTTTGGCACTGAACAATAACACTTCATGGAGGACGATCTGACATGGAGGTCTGACGTCACTATGCTGACGTGTTGTGGACGGAGGGGTGACATGTGTCACTCAAAAATAGGCTGAAGACACACCCGAAAATGCTTGAAAAGAGTTCCATGTGTCAGTGCCAGACGGATGCCACGTGTCATGACTAATAAGGGTGTCCCATGTTTGCACTGATAGATGCCATGTACTTTGGACTTCAGAGCTCGAGAGGAGTCTGCATGTAGCGATGGCATAAATATGGGCCCGGAGTGACGTGGCGACCTAAAACAAATGTTGAAGCTCCAAAGTGAACGAAGACCGTCGATTTTAGGAGGACATGTGGCACTTGATTCTTAACTCTGGGAGAAAATGCTCTGGATGAAACCAAGAGTCGAGATGTTGAAACTCCCGAAACCTGAATTCCTAAAGTAAATAATGTTCATCCCATCTGAAAGAATGTGTAGCACTTGATTCTTAACTTTGGGAGAAAATGCTCCGGATGAAACCAGGAGTCGAGATGCTGAAAATACTGAAGCCCAAATTCCCAAAGTAAATAGTGTTCGCCCGATCTGAAAGATGTGTGGCGCTTGATTCTTAACTCTGGGATAAAACGCTTCGGATGAAACTAGGATTTGAGATGCTGAAACTCCCGAAGGCCCAGATTCCCAAAGTAAATATTGTTTGTCTAATCTGAAAGGACATGTGGCACTTGATATTTAACTCTAGGGCTTCGACTCTTCGACTCTTTGGCACTTCAACACTTTAGAGACTTCGGGTCTTCGGTGCTTCGGCACTTTGGGGATTTATCACTTTAGCTGTTTGTCACTTCAACGACTTCGAGTCTTCGATGCTTCGGCACTTCGGGGCTTCAACACTTGGACTCTTTGGGACTTTGGCACTTTGGCACTTCGGGACTTCTCAATGCTTAACTCCCATAATCCTTTGGAGCTCCGAATTCTGAAGTGAGGGATATGCCTCCATGTGTCCCCTTTAAGATCTATGGCTCATTCTCTCTTAGGGCTTCATGGTTTTCAATGGTGCTATACTTCATGCAACTTTGAAATTTTGAATGCCCATAAGCCGCTGATCTGAACTGCTCCTGGAATCTTTGCCGCTGAAAGATTAAACCTACTTGTTGCTTGCATTTCAAGCCCGAAATAGATTGTCTTGAAAGTTGCGCTTTGAGATCAAGGCCGATACCTATGCAAGAAAATGACTGGGTCACCCTGGGATGCTTAGAAAACTTATGTGATAAAATTTGGCTTCACAAGGGATTGCAGGCTCCCTACGAGCTCCCAAGAATGCATAGTTCCAGTGCCTTAGTTGTTGGGCTGTGGAGTCTAGCTCAAAATGTTCGCTGAAGAAAACAGGGAAATATGTACACTACTCTACTAAAAAAATGAAAAAAAACACATGGGCTCCAAATGGAGCTTATTTATATACAATCCTAGGCTAACTGATTTTTACAAAGCGTTAGGTGAAAGAAAACTTCCACCATAGACACCCAAACTGTCTGGTAATATAATTCTTCTCTTTACTACAAATGATCCATAAAAGGTATAGAAAGTATGACAGCATAAATAAAACATGTCTTGGAACACTCACAATACCCCCAAATGATGATAAGATGAATAATTTTGCAGGCTCCAATGCTTTTGGAAAACACAGCTCCATATATAACCCCACAGGGTCACAAAATTTATAATTATGAAAGCTCAACTGGTAATAAATTACCTCTTGTCCTTCATTGTTGTTGACCCATCATTTGATGTTCTCAGAGTGTAGAGGTAGGTGGAAAACTGATGCAGATTGGCTAATACCAGGTGATATCTACTCATTTACTGGCTCTAGACAGGAGGTAAACTGCACATTTATCTCTTCCATTTCTCCTTCATTCTCTCCCAAGGATCAGATTTATAATCATCATATACAGGAACCATGGAAAAGCTTTGCTCTTCATCATCATCGATGGGATATTCATCAAAAGTTGGTTTTTCTTAATCAATACTTGAAATCACTTCTTCATCATAAGCAGGGCTGCCAAAAATATATGTCTCATGAAATAGAATATCCTCTGCATTTCCTTTATAAGAGAAGCAAGAAAAATCTACCTTCAATTTCTCTATTTCTACAGAAAGCGACTTTACTAGATTTGTC
>JZKD02S1745498.1:520830-530833 GCA_000966675.3 Picea glauca | reverse complement strand
ATCTTTAAAATTTGATAAGACTATAAAATATAAATTTCAAAAGCATCAAGCTCATATTGATTCATCTATTAAAAAATCATTATAAAAAAAGGTCAAGATATTTCACCAAATTCAAACAGATTCATCTATTAAAAAATCATTATAAAAAAAAGGGTTAAGATATTTCACCAAATTCAAACAAATTACTTGAACAAAATATAAATTTTAATAGGATAGGGCTGAAAGTCTAGAGAAAAAAAAACTTTGATTTATGATGATTAACTTCTAGTAAGACTAAATTAGTTTATCGACCTTAAAAGGATAAGTGATTACTTGAGATTCTTTAGAATTTTGTTTCTATGGTAGAAAAACATTAAGAAAAGATTTCCAAAATCACCATAATTTTGTTGAGTTAAGGGTTAGGAAGGTTGGTAATGTGACAAATATTTTGAAAATGAGATCGCAAAGGTGACACACTCTTTCATCCCATGGGGTTTTAGGAATTGACCAAAGCCCATTTTCACTATGGAGCTAGTGATAATTTGTTCTTATCTTAGCAATGCTTATTTTTTTCTTTACACTTGGAAAAATAGATAGAAAATTTTGATCTTCTAAATTAGGGTTGATTACATCCTTATAATACCTTAATTTTATTTTTTCCTCTAACTCTTTATCACACCACATTTTCTTATTAAATTTTGATTTGAAGAGGGTGGGATGAGAAAAATATGAGAGAATACATAATTTGTCACACCCCCACCCTCATATATATGTATTCTCTCATATTTGTCACACCCCCACCCTCATATATATGTATTCTCTAATATTTTCCCCACCTCCACCCTCATATATATGAAAACTTCTAAATTAACGTAGAATTTCAAAAGCATAATTTAAACATTCAATTTTTGAATCATTTTAGTTTTTTATCAGTTTTGCTCAAAATCTATCCAAAAATTTAGAAGAATTATTGGAATTGAGATATCAATTCCTCATATTGCACAATCTAAGTGGATTAAGGTTTTTTTAGGGTAGTGAATCCATCTGTGTATTCAAAACTATAATTTGAGCAATATAAATTGCAATTTCACCAACAATTACATAGTATTGTTGTGAAGGGGTTGTCAAACTATTCTACAAAAGGATTTTTTCTTGGCAGAATCTGGCTACATAAATCTGCACTAAATCACTATTTTTTGTTTTGTTTAAAATCTAGTTTTGAATGTAGAAATGGACTCAACATTCTTAAAAATCCCTAGGGCACTAAGATTATACAGAAATAATCACTCAAATATGAGGATCTAACAATTTTCTGTCAAATTTTTAGTAAATATCCATTTCATAGAATGTTTAGCCTATAACATAATTTAATATATGGTTTCTTATTACAATTACACTCAGAGTTGCAAATGGAAATCTTTTCCAATTTTAGTTAATAACAATATTCACGAATTAAAACCTTTTATTGATATATTGAGTGATTAAATAAAATAAGTGATCAATTGTCCATATATTATTAAGTATTTAGATAACAAGTTGACTTAAAATACAATATACATAAATGTATACAAAGATCCCTTAATTTTTCAATTAAAACATTATTAATAAATACTACAACAATTAAAAAAAATATCATTTAAACAAATATCTTTAAAATTTGTTAAAACTATAAAATATAAATTTCAAAACCATGGCTCATATTGATTCATCTATTAAAAAATCATTATAAAACAAATGGTCAAGATATTTCGCCAAAATCAAATTTTAATAGGATAGGGCCGAAAGTCTAGAGAAAAAAAAACTTTGATTTATGATGATGAACTTCCACTAAGACCAAATTGGTTTATCAACCTTAAGAGGGTAAGTGATTACTTGAGATTCTTTAGAATTTTGTTTCTATGGTAGAAAAACACTAAGAAAAGATTTCCAAAATCACCATAATTTTGTTGAGTTAAGGGTTAGGAAGGTTGGTAGTGTGACAAATATTTTGAAAATGAGATCACAAAGGTGACACACTCTTTCATCCCATGGGGTTTTAGGAATTGACCAAAGCCCATTTTCACTATGGAGCTGGTTTGATCTTCTAGATTAGAGTTGATTACATCCTTATAATACCTTAATTTTATTTTTTCCTCTAACTCTTTATCACACCACATTTTCTTCTTAAATTTTGATTTGAAGAGGGTGGGGTGGGGAAAATATGAGAGAATACATAAATGAGGGTGGGAGTGGGGAAAATATGAGAGAATACATAATCTGTCGCACCCCCACCCTTATATATATGTATTCTCTCATATTTTCCGCACTCCCAACCTCATATATATATTCTCTCATATTTTCCCCACCTCCACCCTCATATATATGAAAACTTCTAAATTAATGTATAATTTCAAAAGCATAATTTAAACATTCAATTTTTGAATCATTTTAGGTTTTGATCAGGTTTGCTCAAAATCTACCCAAAAATTTAGAAGAATTATTGGAATTGAGATATCAATTCTTCGTATTGCACAATCTAAGTGGATTAAGGTTTTTTTAGGGTAGTGGATCCATCCATGTATTCAAAACTATAATTTGAGAAATGTAAATTGTAATTTCACCAACAATTACATATTATTAGTGTGAAGGGGTTGTCAAACTATTCTACAAAATGATTTTTTCTCGGCTGAATTTGGCTTCATAAATCTGCACTAAATCACTATTTTTTGTTTTGTTTAAAATCTAGTTTTGAATGTAGAAATGGATTGAGTATTCTTAAAAACCCCTAGGACACTAAGATTGTAGAAAGTTTAGCCTATAACATAATTTAATATATGGTTTCTTATTACAATTACACTCAGAGTTGCAAATGAAAATCGTTTCCAATTTTAATTAATAACAATATTCACAAATTAAAACCTTTTATTGATATATTGAGTGATTAAATAAAATAACTGATTAGTTGTCCATATATTATTAAGTATTTAGATAACAAGTTGACTTAAAATACAATATATGTATAAATGTATACAAAGATCCCTTAATTTTTCAATTAAAACATTATTAATAAATAATGCAACAATAAAAAAAATATCTTTTAAACAAATATCTTTAAAATTTGTTAAAACTATAAAATATAAATTTCAAAATCATCAAGCTCATATTGATTCATCTATTAAAAAAAGGTAAGATATTTCACCAAATTCAAACAAATTACTTGTACAAAATATAAATTTTAATAGGATAGGGCTAAAAGTTTAGAGAAAAAAAAACTTTGATTTATGATGATTAACTTCTAGTAAGACCAAATTGGTTTATTGACCTTAAGAGGATAAGTGATTACTTGAGATTCTTTAGAATTTTGTTTCTACGGTAGAAAAACATTAAGAAAAGATTTCCAAAATCACCATAATTTTGNGGTAAGTGATTACTTGAGATTCTTTAGAATTTTGTTTCTATGGTAGAAAAACATTAAGAAAAGATTTCCAAAATCACCATAATTTTGTTGAGTTAAGGGTTAGAAAGGTTGGTAGTGTGACAAATATTTTGAAAATGAGATCACAAAGGTGACACACTTTTTCATCCCATGGGGTTTTAGGAATTGACCAAAGCCCATTTTCACTATGGAGCTGGTGATAATTTGTTCTTATCTTAGCAATGCTTATTTTTTTATTTACACTTGGAAAAATAGATAGATAATTTTGATCTTCTAGATTAGGGTTGATTACATCCTTAAAATACCTTAATTTTATTTTTTCCTCTACCACATTTTCTTCTTAAATTTTGATTTGAAGATTTTTTTTCATAGTATCATTTAAATTAGTATTTGACCATTATATTAATAGTTTTCATAATAATTATTAAAAAACAATATAAAAATTTATAATATTAAAGAAAAATATTATTAAAAAACTATAAAAAACTATAATATTAAAGAAAAATATGAAAACTTGCTCTCTAGTAAATATAATGGTTAAAGAACAATAGGAAGGGATAGTTTTAAGGATGAAATTTTATTAAAGAATATAAAAACTTACCAATTATATTAATTCTTAATATACAAACTATAAAAGGTTTGGCCATAATAGAAGGATAATTTTAAGGATGAAAATTTATTAAAGAATATAAAAACTTACTAATTATATTAGTTTTTAATATGTAAACTATAAAATGTTTGACCATATTTTTATAAAAATATTCAAATTTTAAGGATTTTGTATATTTTTATATAGTTTTAACTATTTTTAAATAAAATAATTTTATCCTATAAAATTTGGAAGAATTACTTTTAGAAAAAACAAAAATTAGATATTGTTTTAGGGAAAAAACATGAAAAATTAACCATAAACAAGATATAACCCCTAAATTTTTTCCCAAAACTCATCTTGTAAAAATAGTAATACAAAATTTACTTAAAGCTTATGACTTAAGTAAAAAAAATATTTAAAATTATAAAGATTTGATCTTATAATTTAAGATATAATAATAATCTAATTTTAACTATTAATCTACAGAATTATGCATACCCTACACCTTTAGATTTGAAGTTAAAACTTTCTAATTAAATAACTTGAAATACAAACAACACTCTAATAATGTCCAAATCGTAGTGACAGTGAAATACACGTTGCAGTAACATCAAACACAGGCCTGACAGCTGCAACCTTCCAAATAGTGGTAGCAAAAGGCCTCAAAGCCGACGAGAATTTCTCAATAACAAGTTCAGGTTTGAGAATCCGACAAAATGTTTGAAAAAAACAGGAGAATCCACTCCCCATGCAGGTGTAAAGGTTAAATGGCATTTTAACTGAAAATGGCTTAACCGACAGACCTCAAGCATGTAACTATCAAATTACAAGAATAATAACAACCTCCGTCGCCAGAAAAAAAAAGCTCGTCTCACACCGTAATCTTACACCAAAAAATCATGGATCTCTTCACAACCCCAAAGCACAATACAAAAATAACATGGAGGGCATATCATAAACATGTAAAATAAGACGGAACAACGTTTCTCTAACAAATTTGCAATTGGCCGAGGCACGAGTGCATGAGTTGTAATCACTCGAGAAGTTGGTCTTTCAGATTTCTTATGCCATGAAGCGATTTTATAAATAAATCCTAGCCAGAAAACACCAGCACATAAAGAAATAAGTTGTCCAAATTAATATTTATAAGAGTGAAAAGGTTAAATCGGCCTAAACATAAACAAGAGGATGGGTAACAGCCGGGTATTTAAAACAGTAGGTAATTGCAGTAGAGATAACGTAAAGCTAATGCAAAAGTACCCAAGTTACCTTGAAAAATTGTTTCATTATTTAAAATCCAGATATTACATTGATCATTGATGTAAATATAAATGGTCATAATATCAATAATAATAGTCTTCTAGTAATACACACGACGCGCTATCATGATGGGCGCGGAGAAGTCACCGGTACATGAGTTGGTCAAGAGAGTCGACGAGTTGGCTAAGAGCGCGTTCTATTTGGTGCAGGGCTACTTGAGTATACTTGGCACTAGCACAGCCGCGAGTTACTTCCGGCCGGTGAACGCCGAAAGATGTCGAAAGATTCACAGTGCATTAAAAAAAAATGAAAATGAATGAAAACGAAGTAGAAAATGAAACGAATGAAGAGTTTTAAAAGTTAATCATTTAAACGTGGCAATCAAATGATGTTACAGTAATTTTTTAATATGATTAGGTAATGTTAAAAAGTAAACAGGTTAACCGATGTATTTATAAATGCAAAGAAGTTATCAATAATAAATCTGATTCATTGATTTTGGAGGACGACTAAGAATATGCCAGGATCTTCAATGCATAACCATCAGATTCGAATTTAAGATTAAAAGATCATTAATTGTGCCCATCTTCAATAGGTATACGCCTTTCGGCGTAACAAGATGTACGGTGAGCATGAGAAAAGATAGTTTCTGCATGCTTGGCAAATTGCAAGGCGAGTTCCTATATTTGGTAACTTTGGTGACAGACTCGTGGGTGTAGTGTAGTAGCTAGACGGCCTAGATTGTGTATTAGAGCATATGCTAACTGTGTACTAGAGCATATGTTAGGAGGACCAAGGAGGACATCTTGTCGAATAGAATGTGCAACTAATCGACAAGATGTTATGTTAAGCTTTTTGACGGAGGATGACATGACTTGGCAATGTGGTAGATTGTGTATTGCCCATGGCAAGATGACAGTACTGAAACGGGCATCAAAAATATGCGAATGACTTAGTGAGAAAGAACATGATTACACATTAGGCATTGTTTTAGTATGTTGGACTCAAGGAATGTGTGTCTAGGTGTTGATGGTTGAGTGACGATGGTGGCTTGAGTTCGCGAGGACATGACATGACGATGAAATGTATTCTGAATAATACAAGCAAGTTGTTGATCAAACCTAACACGCAATATCATGTTGATCAAACCTAACACGCAATAACTCCGGTCGACCACTAAACTCCTTGAATGATATAGGACTACTAAACTCCTTGAGTGATACGGGACGCTCAAGGATGACAAAGTCTAACGCCGTATGCACTAAATGAGGCCTTCAGATTTAATAGCTGAACCTCGTTCTTGCTAATCTGATCCGAGAGCCAGAGCCAGGTCTGGATAATGCCTTCGGTGCTTGCTTTTGTTGGACGCGTGGAGACTTGACAGAGACCCACTATATGGGAACGTCCCCTGGAATTCCGGCCGAAAAGGTTTACCAATAGTGCCAACCCAAACGTTAATGTGTATGATTTCAAACATATACCATCTGTGTATGTAAAGAGGCATGTTATTGGCCATTCTCCTGCAAAACATCCATCTGATTATTTTAGATGGAGTTATAAGGAGTTGAGATGTTTTTTTACATCAAATTTGGATGGGAGGATAATACTCTTCCTCTAAATCTTTTAAAATTCTAAACCAAAGTTCGAAAAACTTCCCACTCTAAAATTCTAAACCAAAGTTCGAAAAACCTACCACTGTATATTGATATGAGTTGATTTGCTATAAAGTCCAATTTTGAAATGGAAATTGCCATTTACTAATGGTACGTGTATATTGATATGATTTGATTTGTCATGTTTGAAGCATACCCTATGTTTTTTGCTTTGTTTAAGTGAATGTTTTTACAGAAATCAAAATACATGGGCTTTTCGTCATGTTACGATCTTACTCTTAGGATTATAGACATTTGAAACAGGTGTCGGGATTCAATGTTTTTGTTTTAGAATTATTAGTGGCACTTATCCCTTTCTTAAATTTCGTAAACACAAACGGATTTTCATTTATGCACAATTCTTGGTACAAAATTCTATGTGGAATATCAGATTTTACCATACAATGTGAACCACAAAAGTTAAATAATTTGTCTTCGATCACCATACACGAAGGAAGAGAGACCTTCCTCGTATATCTACGGCTTTTGCACAACACCTCAAATGCATCACGTAGCCATAGTCATAGGGATGAAAATGAAACATTTTAATAATTGAAACGTTTAAGGAAGAGACTATTTGCAAAGTCACTCAAAGTAAACTGCAAGTAAGGTGTAAGACCTTCGTCGTGGATGGCAAAGAGCGCAATGCCAGGCTAGGCACGGAGCATTGTTGTAGACAGACAAGATGGTTGGATGTACTCGACCAAGTGAAGGGATGGAGTGGTGACCATTCTAGTTGCTTTATATGGGACGAGTAGGGGACTTGTCTTCATGACTTGATGACGATAGCATAGACAGTTGGATGACTTGGTTGTGAGATAAGACTGACTTGCAAAGGGATGCTTGGACGCGAACGACCTAAGCGATGGGGCAAAGAGATGGGTTTGGCATGACTCAAGTGGGCACGACAAACGAGTCACCTTGAGCCACTTTCTGTGATGCACTTTGTTGACTGAACGAATGAGGAACGTATAAGTATGAGGAGGCTTGGACGATCTAAGGCATCGTCAAGGGAAGTAGCATCAAGCAAGCAAGAGTCAACAAAGGGATTTGTGGTGGTGTTTTCTAGGGTTCGACATCACAAGTCACCCAATTTGGCTAGGTGACCAAGATTGTGAACAAGACCTGTAGTAGGCAGTCCTACATTTGTGATAGGGGTTGATGCATACAGAGATACTAGATAGTCTTGGAGGCCAATTCGCCTCGACTCTTTGTATTATTGTAATGAATTGCAGATAGTGTATGAGAACCCATCTTGTAACATTGTAACATTCTTCTATATAGTGAGTAAAAGGGTTTTAGGCACTGTCTTGGTGTCGCCCAAACTTATGAATTTTGTTATATTCTCTATGTGTTGAATGTTGTTCTTTGTATACTTATGTGTTTCTTAAGTGTTAACTAATCTAGGTATTGACAGGAACAATTCTATTGGATAAGTCTAAGTTATTTAGGACTACGTATAATTATCTAACTTTTGTAGCTCAAGGTGAAGTTATGGATAGAATCTGAGAGAAGAAACATACCCTAGTTGTAGTAGACACAGTTTGGTTGAGCCACTACAACTGAGGCAACGCAATACCACATGACCGGAGATGATGAAAAAGAAACTTTCGAGTGAAATTATTAGGTTTGTGATAGGTGGTATCATAGCTCAACTTCTTCAAGGAGTTGGTTTAATAATCGTGTTGGATGCTCTTCACCGTGCCTTAGAAGGAAGCAGTCGGTTCAGAGGGAGACTTGACATATTTGAGGAAGCAGTCGACCGAGATGAAGCTTGTGATAATTGGGCGCTCACGAAGGAAGCACTTAGCACAAGTGTTGGAGCACTCCTTAGGAAAAATAGTTGGACAAGTGTAAGAAATTGATAGACATTGGACAAGGGTGGAGAAATATATCGAACTCTTATAGAAAGGCATGGTCGGTTCAAGAGCGTCCTAATCGAGTGTCACACAATGACTTAGGGTGCACTTTAGTGGAGTGAAGATGCACATTACTATTCTTAAGGACACCCTGCAAACAATTCTGGAGCCAAGTGCAATTGGACTGAATCTTTCCCCCACACACCTCATGGATATGCTGTTGCACGATACCCTATGGCAGCCCACTTCAGACAAATGTAAACATGGTCATTCTTGTTGTTGTTCATCTCACTTAATAGATTGTGCATGTCATAATCCTATGGACGGAGGGTTGAGGAGGATTGGTTCCTTGGATAACAACCAAGGCGAACATGATCACCAATTTTGTTTTGTGGACTTGATCATCAATGGAAGGATGGTTGAGGCATTGGATGACTTCAGTGCCTCGCACAATTTACTATGGAAAGAATTGGTGCATGAACTTGGGCTTAAAGTTGATCCATGTGAATTTGCAATGAAGGAAGTCAATTCTAAATCCAAGGAAGTGGTTGAAGTTGCACTTGCAATTCACATTCAATTGTACAAGTTGAAGGGTCGTGCAGACTTCACTATGTTGTGGATGGAGGAGTTTGAGTTCATCCTTGGCCAAGAGTTCCTTAGGAGGATGTGGTCCGTCCTCATGCAGTTTTTGAAGAATTTAGTTATGTTTGGTGAATAGAAAGCTTTCATTGTACACACAACTGCAAGAAGGCTAGTTGGGATGGTTAGTTGGTCTCTGCACTGAGCATGAAGAGGGTGGCCAAGCACCTAGAATTATAGATGTACACAATGATCAGTGGGGAAGTGGGCGAGGATGGAGTAGGGATTCCTATTCCATCGACACTTGCTAATGTATTGAGCAAATGTGTGGACGGGATTCCTGACAAGTTTCCAAAGGTTCTCCCACGTAAGAACATTGTTGACCACCATATATTGCTAGAACTAGGGTTAAAACTGTAAGCTAAGGCTCCTTATCGACTTTCAAGGCTTGATTTGGAAGAGTTGAAGCAATAGCTAGCATAATTGATTGATGTTGGATTCATTCAACCCTCTAGGTCCCCATATGGTGCCCCGGTCCTCTTCTAAAAGAAGAAGGACTCCACATAGTTGAGGATGTGCTTGGACTATCACATGTTGAATAAGAAAACCATAAAGAACCGGTATCCCCTACCTTTAGCTACATATTTCTTTGACAAGTTGTCAAAAG
>JZKD02S1745498.1:446849-466349 GCA_000966675.3 Picea glauca | reverse complement strand
ATGTTTATTGTTTTGATTAAGTAGTATAATATAAATGATAGTTTAGTTAGATTTATATTACATTGTTTAATTTCAGTAATTATATTAGATTGTTTAATTTCAGTAGTTTGTGTTTTCTTTTCATAAATAAAAAAATCAAAAAAGAGATCCTTGGCTGTCTCAGGGCAGCGAATACATATGATTTTTGCAGGTTTTAATCAAATCTGTAGTTTTTCCATAGTGTACATTTGTGAATAAGGAATATCATAACTGATAATTAGATAGTTGATTTGAGTTATTATAATCATAATTAGTATTTTGTATATATAATAGTTAGTAGTATATAGTTAGATTAGTGTAGTTAGTTTAGTTTGCTTTATTAGTTTCTAGTTTCCTTTATTTTAGTTAGTTTTCTTGTACTCAGTTGTAGTTTAGTTTGTTTTAGTTAGTTTAGTAAGATTTCTTAGCTCAGATCATTCCTCTATGGTTTTCTTAGGAGACCTTAGAGTGGCTAACGAAGCCGTTAAAATCGTTAGGGTGGTCCATTCCAAACGGCTTGGGTTATTTAGACAACCTCGGACTGGTTCCACTCTCCCAATTGATGAACGGTCAATTTCGCCCGCCAACAGACCGTTCCATCTGATGAGTTATTTTTCCAGGGTTGTAGGGGTGTATTTTTTCCTCCAAAAATGTGCCCAGAGATCCTGGGGTCTTTTCAGCCATCTCCACCAGATTTTAGCACTAAGGACTTTGTCAAGAGTGGTTGGGTCACATAGACCGAGGTCACCTACTTTTTTTGGGTTGTAGACCTTTTTCAAGCTTACCAAGGAGATTTTGCGTCCTTCCTTGATACCTTGCCACATAAAGCTTCTTGGGATTGATCTCAGAGTGTTGTGGATAGAACTCGGGGCCACTAAGGGAGAAAAGGTGTAGATCGGGAGAGCTTGGAGGAAGGATTTGAGGAGAATGAGGTGCCCAGGAAGATTGAGAGTTTGAAAGGTCCAGAGGGAGTGTCTCTTCCTGAAAATGTACAACAAGGAGTTCTAGGAGGCATTCTTGAGAGAGTTATCAATGAGGGGGATGCCCAAGTAGTCTGATGGAAGGACACTATGGGTGAAGCCCAAGAGGTGAGTGAGATGGTTTTGGTTGACTAAAGGCATGTTGAAGAAGAAGACCTGGGATTTGGTTAAGTTCACCTCTATGCCTGACGCTTCATAGAAGAGGTCAATGATGGATCTGAAACAGAGGGATTCTCTGGCAGTGGAGATTCCCATAAGAAAGAGGTCGTCTACAAATTGGCTATGAGAGATGGGGGGAGAAATGTCATGGGGGCCGAGGCCCGAGAGAGAGTCGTCCCTGATGGCTTCTTTTAGCATGCAGCTAAGCCCTTCTTCCATGAGGATGAAAAGGAAGGGTGAGAGAGGGTCGCCTTGTCTAATTCTTCTAGAGGGGGAGAAAGGTTTGGAAGGGATTCCATTGATGAAGATTGAGAACAATGATGAAGAGGTGAGGTTAACAATCCAAGATACCCAGGTGGGATCAAAGCCAAAGGCTAGGAGAGTGGATTGCAAATAACCCCAATTTAGTTTGTCAAAGGCTTTGGAGAGATCCAGCATTAGGAACATGCCCTAAGTTTTAGTAGAGCGGAGGGAATGGATAACTTTTTGAGCCAGGATGACGCTGTCCAGAATCTAGCACCCTTCTACGTAACTGGGTTTCTCGGGGGAGATTAGAAATGGTAAGATGGGCTTGAGCCTGGTTGCAATGATCTTTGTTAGGAGTTTGTAGATGACGTTGCAAAGGGCTATGGGTCTAAAGTGAGATGGAGAGGTGGTGTTATTCTCTTTAGGGATGAGGGTGAGGAAAGTTGCATTGAGGACTTGAAGGACCTTTCCAGATCTTCTAGAGTCCTTAATGATTTCCCACACATCCTTACGGATGATAATCCAATAGTAGTGAAAGAAATCAGAAGTGAAGCCATCTGGTCTAGGTGCCTTACTGAGCATGGTGGCCTTTAGCGACTGATATACCTCCTCCTGAGTGATTGGTCTCATCAGGGATTCATTTTTCTCCTTAGTGACCTCCTTGGGTATGTGCTTGAGGATAGAAGTTATGTCTTGTGAGTGATCAGTTGGGGGTTCTGTGAGGAGAGATTGGTAGTAGGTAAGCAACTCCTTTTCCACATCTGCATTTTGTTGTATTTATGTGCCTTGCACTGATATGAGATGTGTAATGTGATTGGATTGGTGCCTCTGTACCATTGATCTGTGGAAGATTTTTTTTTTTCCCCCCTCTTTCAACCAAGTGATGCGAGATTTTTTTCTATAAAGAACCTCCTCTTGCTCTTTCCTATCAACAATCTGATTGTTGAGAAGTGTTTCCTGTATTTTTATAGCTTCCGTTAGACCCTGTGTTCTGATTTGTTGTTGTATTGTTTGCATTTTTTGTTGGAGAAGTGCCTGAGCTTGGAAGATATTTCCAAAGGTGGTCTTATTCCAAGTTTTGAGACGTGGTTTGAGGTGTTTTAGTCTTTGTTGAAATCTATACATCGGGGTTCCTGTTTGGATGGTCGTCGCTTCCCACCAGGCCTTGATGTTTGCTTGGAAATTTGGGTGAGTCAACCAGAATTTTTCAAAATGGAAGGGATTTTGTTCGGGGGTGCCAGTGATGTTAAGGGTTAGAAGAATTGGCCAATGATATGATCCCACTGCATCAATGACTGTGGAATTCCATGCTAGACCATCCATCATGATGGCTTCAGAAATGAGGAAGCGATCGAATCTACTGGATACACGTTGGGCCCCCGACCGCCTGTTGAACCAGGTAAATGGCCCATTGTCTGTTTCAATGTCAATGAGGTTCAGAAGGCCTATGGTATGGTTGAAGAGTAGGCTGTCATTTCCCAGTAAGCGATTGCCTCCTTTTTTCTCCTCCATCCCCGTGATCATATTGAAATCACCCCCAAGGATCCACCTTTGGGGGCCTAAAATATCTGTTATCCACTCCATGTGCTGGAGGAATGATTCTTAATCCCCTGGTCTGGGGGGTCCATAGACGTTCGTGATGTAGCCTTGTTTGTTCGAGCCAATAAGGCGAAAGGAGGCTATGATGGTCCACTTGGAAGTGAAAAAATTGTCAAGCAAGATGGTGGCTAGATTCCAGAGCAGTGCAAGTCCTCCTACTGCTCCATCAGCATCCACTGCCACATTCTTTGCTTGTGTCCAACATCGTTGGAGTGTGGTTTGTGCCTCCATTCCCGCACATTTCATTTCTTGTAGGAGTAGAATGTCTGGTTTTTCCTTCCTGATTCTATCTTTGAGTAAGGTTTGTTTGCTCCTTGCGTTGAGGCCTCTTATGTTCCAGGATAGTATCTTCATGAGGACGGTGGGGCTTGGAGGGGGGGGAGGTTGTCCGAGATCAAATGAATTTGACATGAGTTGACAAGGAAGTTGTCAACGTCCTGGATGAGCTGGTGTTTCGGTTTCCTTCCTCTTTTTTTCTCCTCCTTTGTGGTTTTTCTTTGTTCCTTGGTGGTTTCTTTTTGTATTCCTAGGTTTGTGTTGGCTCGGGCTTTATCTCCAACGGAAGAGTTAAGGAAGACTTTATGCACCTTGCGCAGTTGGTCAGGCAGTATTGTATATAGTTGTTGCTTACGATAGTCCATTTCTAGATGCACCATATCGATTCCTACTAGCTTTGGATCTTCCAGATTTATGTTTGGATCTCCTATTTTTGGCCCAATATTGGTTGGAAGGGAGGTTGCCGCAGCTATTGGTTGTGAGCAGGAGAGAGAAAGGGGACCATGTCTGGCGTTCGGTTGAAGGGGTTTTCAGGGGGTTGGTGGAGGAAGAGGGGGTATCCACTGGGGTTTGAAGGGCATAGAATGAATTCTTGGTGGGGGGGTCCAGCCGGTGCCTGGGGTGGTGCCCTTTTCGTCTAATGCTTTCGTCTACCCGTGACCTATGTTGGGTATGTGTTATATTCTTTGCATGTGTGTGTGTGTGGGTGCGTCAGATACGACAAATGCATCTAACAATCCCTTCACCTAGATCTTTTCCATGTGCGTCGGGTGCTTTCCTAGGGGGGTCCCAGGGGGGGGGCAGGTATGCCCCCCCCTTGGTTACGCGCAACGCCCCGAAATTTCTTTTTTTGGGCGGTTTTTTGCTATTTTTAGCTGATTTGTAAATTAATCCCGGATTAAGGGATTAGGGTTTTGGTATCTACGAAATACCTAAAAACATTGTATATATTGTATGGTGAATGGTGAAATTCGATATAATGAAAATAAGAAAGGTTTTCCCGGTTGAGGGTTTCCGGTATAAAATCTCTGTGTACTCTGTGTATGAGCCATTGATTAATTTATGTATTTCTTAAGAATCTATATGCATTGCTTTACTTCGCAGGTTTAAAACTTACAACCTAGGTGAATTCATCCTTGGGTTTGTCAGAGTCTTCTTGAGCTATCTTGGGGGGGTTATTTAAAGAGCATTCTCGGAAAATATGGGCATGCTCGTGACACTTGTGGCAATGAAAGGGGATATGCTCATAGTCCAATGTTTGTGACCATTCCTCGTCTTTATAGTCCAAGATGATGGTTCCAGGGAGGGGTTTAGAAATATTTAAATAGACGCATATGCGGGCATAGGCATTGTACCTTCGTTGTTTTGTTGCCTCCGATGCTTTGACATAACTACTGATGGTGTTTCCAATCCCTGCAAGGATCTCCTCCAACCAAAATTCCTGTGGAAGGGAGTAGAGCCGTAACCAGACCGGAGCATGTGTGAAGTCTTCTTTTTCCATGCTGAATCTTTTCGTCCAGACACAGAGAAACAAGCCTGCTGAGTTATAGAAGTACGACCCACCTTCGAAGATTCGATTCCTATCCTCCAGATTGTGCAATATGATTGTGAAGAAGCCTTTTGATCCTAGTTGGAGTTTGTAATGGCCCTTGGGTTTCCACCAGTGGTGAATCCATTTGACCAGGTCTTTCTCTAAGGGTCATAATCCCAAGAATTTGCCTATCAGTGAAAAATCGCGCATGTACTATTTCTGATCCTCCATTCTTTGTGAGTTGATGGTGTATTTGGGAGCAATCGGTGCTTGTGGAATGAATTTTCTAGGTTCCCAGGTGCATTGGGATCTTGGTTGGATGGTTTTTGGGTCGATATCCATTGGCTTGTCCTTCGGCATTTCATCCTCCCAGATTAGTTTTTGCATGCCGACTGGGAGTTCGAATGTTGGGCGTTTTGAGTGATTGAAGTCATTCTCCTTTCCTGTTACAGTGTTGTAGGAGGGGGTTGGGGGAACCCCTCCCTCAGCCTCCATGGCCGTGGCTGTGGGAGAGAGGCGGTGGATGGTGCAGGTTTCAGAGAAGAACCCTAGTCGATAGTAAAAATTATTTTTACTAAATGGTAATTAATTTACAACATGTTGTTATAATCTTACTTCAAACATATTAACTATCTCTTAGGGACCTAACCTCCCTAAGCCCTTATGTAAGAAGACTTAATAGAAGCATCTGCTTCTAGAAAGATCTTCCTCTAGATTGTTCTTTAGAAGATAGAATTAGTATAAATAGGAGTAGAAGGCGTGATAAATTCTTGTCTTAAGAATTATTGTAATAAAGATTTGTTTTGTTGGAGGTTGTCGCCTCCAAGAGGTAAGTGAACTTGGTTTTATATCAATAAAGGTATAATTTTTGGTGTTGTGATTCTCTATATTTTGTTGTTTTGTTGGTATTTATTGCAATATTTTTGTTTCTGCTTATTATAATACATTTGGTACCTTACAAGTGGTATGAAAGCTCATTCCCCTTCATAAATTGTGGGAAGTTTTTTTTCCAGGGTAGAGACGTGTACTGTTGGCATCTTTAAAGCACAAAGATCTATCATTCAATGGGTAAAACTGGGGATGGGGAAAATTACATGCAGGAAATATAGACGGTTTCACATGGTTACTTGAAACGATATTTTCACCTTGTTGGAAACCTCTGTAACCCCTATTGGTACCCCTTTGAGTAGTACCACATCATATAGGATATGTACACGACCATCACTCCCATGTACAATCAAGGATATAGGGAGTCCCCTAGGTCTCCTAAAACAATTGCTATATCAATTAATCGACCACCTGA
Source organism: Picea glauca (assembly GCA_000966675.3). NCBI lineage: Eukaryota > Viridiplantae > Streptophyta > Pinopsida > Pinales > Pinaceae > Picea > Picea glauca. The sequence continues at coordinate 460,237 of JZKD02S1745498.1, read as the reverse complement.
CTGTTATAGTGGCATCAAGAAGAACACATGGGAAGATACTCTCTAGTACCTGGGTAACTGGCTAGTATGACTAAGGGTAGGGAGGAGCCTCCTTAGTTGGTTCCCTAAGATATTGGGTTGAGTACTAATGTTTGAACCTGCACATATATCATAGAGGTATAACACAGAGAAATCCCTTGTCTGTAGGACCCCTGCAAACCCTAACCCTTGGGAATAGAACAAAACAGAAAAGGAGCAAAAGGGATATTTGGTCGCGCAACCCTACCTCCCGCATCCTGGTTGCGAAATTCATACACAATTTTCCATGTTAACTATTTGGATATTTCATCACTGTAGTATTATTTTATTCAGGTCAGAGTATAATTTTGCATGAGTAGAAAAAAAAGGGTATAGTGGTCCCGCTGACACCCTTATTTGGGACCTCTCCCATTGGAGTCCTCTCTTCACCTTGATTGTCGTGGCAACTCTCATTTTTTAAGTTTCTTTTCTTTTGGACCCATCCCCCTTCCCAACACCCTTATTTGACAGTTATCCCATTGGCTTCCCCTTGTCACCCTAATCATAGTGGTGTATATCACTTATCAACCTTTTCTCAGTCGACCCACTCCCCATCCTAGGCACCCCAAATTTCCAAATGGCCACCACTCACAACCAAGACTTGCGTATCGAAATTAAATAGAACAAGGAGAACATCCATTAAATGTATTATGACATTGACATCTTCTAGGACCAATTCAGGAATGAATTTTCGAAATTCATAGTCTGACTTGACAAATGCACAAGTGAATTTAACACCATCAACACCACTCTCAACTAGTTGTTGAATTGAGCCCATGCACCCCCTTCTCTGACCAACCCTTCCACTTAGATGGTGTTGACTCCTCCCATACTATGGCCTTTTACTGCAACTCCTTTCATTGTGATCCTCATCTTCCCTGAGTTGAGGTCAATAAATGTGATGGCTTTGATCCCACGGGCTAGGTCACCCAAATGGAGAATTACTTTTCTTTGCATGGCATTACTGATGAGTTGGAAAAACTTCATTATGGTGTTCTCTATCTAGAACCTAAACACTGGAAATGGTGGCAATGGCGTAAAATGTACACCAGGGGTATGTTGATTGGACCCAGTTTGTTGCAAATATTTATGAACGCTTTGACACTAACACCCATCATTTAGGTCATTTGACCAAGTTGAAACATTCTAGCATAGTGGAAGACATTATAACCACCTGCTATCACATAAAGTTGTCTAAGGGTTGCAGGGCAACCCAGTCCTTTGCTTGCACAGGTATCAACTTTGATCTCAAAGTGCATCTTTCATAATAGTCTATTTCAGGCTTGAAACACAAGCAACAGGAAGGTTTAATATTTCAGCGACGGAGATTCAAGGAGCAATTCCGATCAGGGCTCACGGGCATTCAGAATTTCAAAGTTGCATGAAGTATAGTGTCATTGAAAACCTCAAAGCTTAAAGCAAGCATGAGCCATAGATCTTAAAGGGGACACATGGAGGCAGATCCCTCACTTCAGAATTTGGTGCTCTAGAGGATTGTGGGAGTTAAGCATTGAGAAGTCCCGAAGCGCCGAAGTGCCGAAGTCCCAAAGAGTCGAAGTGTCAAAGCCGCGAAGTGTCGAAGCACTGAAGACCCAAAGTGCCGAAGTGTCGAAGCCCCAAAGTGATGAAGAGTCGAAGCCTCGGAGTTAAAGATCAAGCACCATGCATCCTTTTAGATATGACATAAATTATTTACTTCGAGAATCTGGGCTTCGGGAGTTTCAGCATCTCGACTCCTGGTTTCATCGAGGGAGTTTTCTCCTGGAGTTAATAATCAAGTGCCACGCGTCCTTTCAGATCGAACATACATTATTTACTTTGGGAATTCGGGCTTCGGGATTTTCATCATCTCGACTCCTGGTTTCATCCAGAGCGTTTTCTCTCAGAGTTAAGAATCAAACGCCACACGTTCTTTCAGATTGGACGACCATTATTTACTTCGGGAATTCAATCTTTGAGATTTTCAGCATCTCAACTCTTAGTTTCATCCAGAGTGTTTTCTCCCAGAGTTAAGAATCAAGTGCCATGTGTCCTCCTCAAATCAAAGGTCATCGTTCACTTCAGAGCTTCATCATTTGTTTCAGGTCGCCACGTCACTCCGGGCCCATATTTATGCTAGCTCTACATGCAGACCCCTCTCGAGCTCTGAATTCCAAAGTACGTGGCAACCATCAGCGCAAACACGGAGCACCCTTATTAGTCATGACACGTGGCATCCATCTGGCGCTGACACATGGCACTCTTTTCAAGAATTTTTGGATGTGTCTTCATCCTATTTTAGAGTGACACATGTCACCCCTCCATCCACGACACGTCAGCATAGTGATGTCAGGCCTCCACGTCAAATCGTTCTCCAGGAGGTGTTATTGTTCAGTGCCAAAAGCAGCGCCCCATCCCAAGGCACGCTTTTGGCAGGTCCTAAAGTTGGTGGGTGATTAAAGCTTGGAAGTGGCACCCAGATCTTAGAACAGGACCAGATCTACGACCACAGTCCATTATGGGGATGCAACATACTCAGGTGATCATTTTCTTGAGTGGTCCCGCAATTGAAACCATGGCAAGGTGAAAGTGCTATGTGGCGGAAGGTGGTGGATTGTGGGCCCAAAAGAAGTATGAACCCAAACCACTTTTGAGCAGCCCCGCAATCACATGTTTATATGGTGACCTATCTGAGAGTAGCACGTGGCCACCCCCCGAGGTTTAAGCCTCGTTGAGCCCCCAAGGAAAAGAAGTTAATGGAAGGTAGGCTTGGTGGTTGAAACCTCATCTCACTCCATAAATGGAAGGCATGGAAGGCCCGGCCGTGGGAACTAAACCGTCAACCCATAGTACCCCTATGGACAGATTTTCCTGTAGATCCATACTGATCTGAGCTCATGTCTGATAGAAGGATGCACACTCAGTCTGAAAAAAGAAAATGCAGATGAAAGGTTTTGAATGCAGTCGCCAGATCACACTCCTAGTAGTGGTGGACTAGGATGAGTATAAATAGGTAGTTTTGATATTTTGTTAAGTTCATAAATTGGTTGAGAAGAGCTCCCTATTTTGTAATGTTTTTATGCCAGAATTGTTCTATGGTTATGTATCAAATTTGAGACTTTCAGATTAATAGAAGTAAGCTTCTTTCATTTCTCTGTAAAAACTATGCTAAAACACTCGGGCATGGGGGATCCAATCTAGGGTTGTGATGCCATTGTAATGTAGGTTTGATTACAGTGGTATCGTAACCATTTTTAGTCAGCTTCCTTGTTATCTTTTTCCCTCTCATATTGAATGGATCGAGCATGGAGGATCCAGTCGAGTTGTTGTAGTTGCATGATAATGTAGGTTTGATTATTATGTTGTTGTGGCTGTGTGGTTTGGACATATTTCAGTGTCTGAAGCTTGAGCTCAAGAGTGATCTTGAGTCTGATTTTTTCTTCTCCCAGCTGCTTGAAAGCCTGATGCCCATAGTAGTCTTGTCCACCTTTCTCACTAAGTCTTCCCTCTACTCACACTTAAACTCAATTCACTGATTGAAGTTAATGTGGCCCTCACTTCCAGGTGCATTTCTTGTCTAGTTCTGTGTTGAAACATCATTCATATATTGATTTTTGTCCTTTGAACTCCACTCATATAAAACCAACATCCACCAAAAAATATGATGGGTACTGGGCTTATCCTCTCGCAATATGAGGGTGATTCTCAATGCTAACATTCTTGGGTCGTTGTCGGGGAACGAATTGAAGACATTTACCTGGGTTAGAATGACAAAGAAATTTTGATTCTAAAGGTGCATCAGATATCAGTACCATTGAATATTACAGTTTTCACCTGGAAACTCCATCGTTTCAGTTGTGGCACCTAAAGGCGTACACACGAGATCCACTCCACAGCTACCTCTGGCAACACCTAAAGCTGACCCAAAAAAGATTATCCATAAAGGAAACCCTTCTCAAGAAGGCTTTTAGCTGATGTCCCATATTAAAAGCTTCCTAGGAGAATGACAACGACCAGATTTGGTCTTTGATGGTGAACAAAGACCATACAAATTCAGACTACATATCTTTCACCTGGCAACTCCATGATTAAAGAATCTAGTGGTGACTCCACAATTTTAAGAAGTCATGTTTTCATATGGAAGACATCTTGGCTCGGAGGTTTTCTCCTTTTAATTTCTCTGTTGTTCCTAATTTTCCAAATGGTGTTCCTACTATGGATGAGTGGGGTGATTTTTTGCCCATATTTAGAGAACAAAGAGATGACAACCCTGCAGAGCATCTCCTTGAGTTTCATGAACTCATGCATCAAAGGGGAATACATCATGAGGATGTATTAATGAAAATGTTCATGTTCTTATTAGCGGGAGGTTCTTGTGAGTGGTATCACTTCCTGCCCCCTGCTAGCATCTCCTCCCTGGAGCAGTTTCATGCAGCTTTCAATAGGCATTGTCAAAAGTTTTATTCCACTGAGTTAATTTGTCATAGCTTTTGTGAGGAATATAAAGACTGTGTTCAAGGTATAGTTGTTTCTTATGAAGGCTGTGAGAATGAAGGAGATGCCTTGGATGAGTTGACAAAGCTAGTAAAATCACTTTCTGTATAAATAGAGAAATTGAAGGTAGATTTTGCTTGCTACTCTTATAAAGGAAATGAAAAGGATATTCTGGTTCATGAGACAGATGTTTTTGGCAGCCCTGCTTATGATGAAGAAGTGATTTTAAGTACTGATCAAGAACAACCAACTTTTGATGAATATCCTATCAATGATGACGAAGAGCAGATCTTTTCCATGGTTCCTCTATATGATGATTATAAATCTGATCCTTGGGAGAGCATGAAGGAGAAATGGAAGAGATAAATGTGCAGTTTATCTCCTATCCAGAGCCTGTAAATGAGCAGATATCACCTGGTATTAGCCAACCTACATCAGTTCGCCACCCACCTATACACTCTGAGAACACCAAACGATGGGTGAGCAACAATGAAGGACATGAGGTAATTTATTACCAGTTGAGCTTTCCTGATTATAAATTTTGTGACCCTGTGGGGTTATATATGGAGCTATGTTTTCCAAAAGCATTAGAGCCTGCAAAATTATTCATCTTATCATAATTTGGGGGTATTGTAAGTGTTCCAAGACATGTTTTATTTATGCTGTCATACTTCCTATACCTTTTGTAGATCATTTGCAGTAAAGAAAAGAATTATATTACCAAGCATCCTGGGTGTCTATGGTGGAAGTTTTCTTTCACCTAGCGCTTTGTAAAAATAAATTAGCCTAGGATTGTATATAAATAAGCTCCTTCTAGATCCCATGTGTTTGTTTTCATTTTTTTAGTAGAGTAGTGTACATATTTCCCTATTTTATTCAGCGAACGTTATGAGCCAGACTCCATAGCCCAACAACTAAGGCACTGGAACTGCGCGTTCTTGGCAGCTCACAGGGAGCCTGCAATCCCTTATCAAGCCAAATTTTATCACATAAGTTGTCTAAGGGTCCTAGGGTGACCCAGTCATTTTCTTGCATAGGTATCGGCCTTGATCTCAAAGCGCAACTTTCAGAACAATCTATTTTGGGCTTGAAACGCAAGCAACAAGCAGGTTTAATCTTTCAACGACGGAGATTCCAGGAGCATTTCAGATCAGCAGCTCATGGGCATTCAAAATTTCAAAGTTGCACAAAGTATAGCGCCATTGAAAACCTCAAAGCCCTAAGCGAGCATGAGCTATAGATCTTAAAGGAGGCACGTGGAGGTAGATCCCTCACTTCATAATTTGGAGCTCCAAAGGATTATGGGAGTTAAGCATTGAGAAGTCCCCAAGCGCCAAAGTACCGAAGTCCCAAAGAGTCAAAGTGTCAAAGCCCCGAAGTGTTGAAGCATCGAAGACTAAAAGTCTTTGAAGTGTCGAAGTGACGAAGAGATGAAGTGTCGAAGCACCGAAGACTCAAAGTCTCTGAAGTTTCAAAGTGTCGAAGAGTTGAAGAGTCAAAGCCCCAGATTTAAATATCAAGCGCCACACGTCCTTTTAGATCGGACGAACAATATTTACTTTGGGAATTTGGGCCTTCGGGAGTTTTAGCATCTCGAATCCTTGTTTCATCTGGAGCATTTTATCCCAGAGTTAAGAATCAAGCGCCTTGCATCTTTCAAATCAGATGGACACTATTTACTTCGGGAATTCGAGCTTCAGGAGTTTCAACATCTCGACTCCTAGTTTCATCCGGAGCATTTTCTCCTAGACTTAAGAATCAAGCACCACACATCCTTTTAGATGGGATGAACATTATTTACTTCGGGAATTTGGGCTTTGGGAGTTTCAACATCTCGACTCCTGGTTTCATCCAGAGCATTTTCTCCTGGAGTTAAGAATCAAGTGCCATGTGTCCTCCTAAAATCGATGATCGTCATTCACTTCAGAGCTTCAACATTTTTTTTAGGTCACCACGTCACTTTGGGCCCATATTTATTCCATCGCTACATGCAGACTCCTCTCGAGCTCCGAAGTCCAAAGTACATGGCATATTTTAGTGCAAACATAGGGCACCCTTATTAGTCATGACACGTGGCATCCATTTGGCACTGACACGTGGCACTCTTTTCAAGCATTTTTGGGCTTGTCTTCAGCCTATTTTAGAGTGACACATATCACCCCTCCATCCGTGAAACGTCATCATAGTGACGTCAGGCCTCCACGTCATATCGTCCTCCATGAAGTGTTATTGTTCAACACCAAAAGTAGCACCCCATCCCAAGGAAAACTTTTGGCAATTCCTAAAGTTGGTGGGTGATTAAATATTGGTAGTGGAACTAAATCTAGCAGGTGCACCCAGATCTATGGCCATAGTCCATTGTGGGGATGCAACATACTTGGGTGATAATTTTCTTGAGCAGTCCTGCAATTAAAACCATGGTAAGGCAAAAGTGCTACGTGGTGAAAGGTGGTGGATTGTGGGCCCAAAAGAAGTCTGAACCCAAACCACTTTTGAGCAACCCTGCAATCACATGTTTATATGGAATCCTATTCGAGAGAAGCACGTGGATGACCCCTAATATTTAAGCCTCATTGAGTCCCCGATGAAAAGAATTTAATGGAAGGTAGGCTTGGTGGTTGAAACCTCGACTCACTCCATAAATGGAAGGCATGGAATTCCTGGCTGTGGGAACTGAACCGTCAACCTATGGTACCCCTGTGGACATATTTTCCTGTAGACCCATACTGATCCGAGCTCGCATATGACAGAAGGATGCACGCTCAGTCTAAAAAAATAAAATGCAAAAGAAAGGTTTTGAATGCAGTCACCAGATCACACTCCTAGTAGTGGTGGATCCGGTTGAGTATAAATAGGTAGTTTTGATATTTTGTTAAGGTCATCAACTGGTTGAGCAGAGCTCCCTATTTTGTAATTTTTTTATGCCAAAACTTTTCTCTCGTTATGTATCAAATTTGAGACTTTCATATTAATAGAAGTCAGCTTCTTTCATTTCTCTATAAAAACTGTGCTATAACACTCGAGCATGGAGGATCCAGTCGAGGGTTGTGATGCTATTGTAATGTAGGTTTGATTACAGTGGTATCGTGACCAGTTTTAGTCAGCTTCCTTGTTATCTTATTCCATCTCACATTGAATTGTGTAGGCATGGAGGATCTAGTCGAGTTGTTGTAGTTGCATGATAATGTAGGTTTGATTATTATGTTGATGTGGTTGTGTTGTTTGGACATATTTCAGTGTCTAAAGCTTGAGCTCAAGAGTGATCTTGAGTCTGATTTTTTCTTCTCTAAAATGCTTGAAATCTTGATTCCCATAGCAGTCTTGTCCACCTTTCTCACTAAGTCTTCCCTCTGCTCACACTTAAACTCAATTCACTGACTAAAGTTAATGTGGCCCTCACTTCCCTGTGCATTTCTTGTCCATTTATGTGTTGAAACATCATTCATATATTGAGTTTTGTCCTTTGACCTCCATTCATATAAAACCAACATACACCAAAACTTGTTAGAAAAATAGGACAGCGGAGCAATAAAGTAAAACAAATGCGGAAATAAAACACAGAAGATACACAATACAAGAGAGAGACACAGATTTACGTGGTTCACCCAGTGTGGGCTACGTCCACCAGAGAAATTGCCAAGTCCTTTCTTTTTTATTATCCATCAAAATGAAGGGATACAACCTATAGCAAAACCCATTGTAACTTCCTCTTCTTTCTCTCACAGTCTCCTCTCTCAGAATACAATACTTGCCAACCTACATAGCCGCAATACATTTCCCTCATAAAAGAGGGTTTCCTTCTAAGGCAAAAAACCCTAACATAATCTCTATCGTTAGATCTGCGACCTTATAATGAACGGCCCAGATTTACAATGAAATTACAATATACTTTTACAAGTAAAATTTTGCTTCGGGGGCTTCACCCCAGACCCCCCAACCGGGGGGATAGCCCCCCCGAACCCCGCAGAGGGGTACCCCCCCTCTACACTCCCCCACGTGGAAGAGTGTACATACTTCTGGGGTGTAAATACTTCATGGGATATAAACACAGCTGAAAGTAAAAGACCTCTAAATAAGGAATATAACCAGGCTCCACAACCAACAAAAACTCTGATGGGTACTGGGATTATCCTCCCCCAATCTAAGGGTGACTCTCAGTGCTAACACTTCCTTTGATCACTTGTATTTTAGAACAAAGGGCATGACATATGCCTTCTTCGAGGAATGTTTTATCAGTGACCTAAAGGATTAAATATGTGCCCAGGTCCTCATGTCTCATCCCCAGACTTGGTTGGAAAATACTAAATGTGCCAAAGAAGCACAATATGTTGTCTTTTCATAGAACTAAAAACCCTCTTTATTCCTCGTCCTCAACCTACCAATCCTTCCCCTCATGCCACTCCTCTCAAGATCCAAAAATTAACTTGGGAAAAAATGGTTGAATGCCAACTCAAGGGTCTTTTCCATAATTGTGATGACAAATATTTTCCAGGGCACAAGTGTAAGGAACAAAATCCATTTATGGCCATTTCTGAGGATGTTTTTGACGAGGAGGTTAAAGTTTCCTCTGTGGAAGAGATTCCCTCAACAGATGATCCTATTCCTCCCTCTGATCCACCTAAATTTGAACCAATAATTTTCCTACACGCCCTCACTAGATTCTCTGCTCCCCAAACCCTCAAATTACTTGGCTACATTAAGCATAGGAAAGACATAATCCTTATTGACAATGGAAACACCCACAATTTTATCCATCGTTGCATTGCCCAGGAATATAATTGTTATGTTTGTGTAGTCAAAAAATTTCAAATCATCATTGCCAATGACAATTCCATGAAATGTGGCGAGCGTTGTGGAAATGTGCACCTACAAATTGGTCAGTGCCACCTGAAATATCATATGTTTTCTATCAACATGGTCGGTTGTGACATTGTTCTTGGTGTTGAATGGTTACACACTCTTGACCCCATCCCCATGGAATTTAATGACCTCACCATGAAATTCCAATAGGAGGGGCATTAATATATATTCCAAGGCATCACAACAGGATCACCTGAGATCATCAGTTCCCACTGAATGGAAAAGCTACTAAAAAAAGGTCATTCTGGCATTATTTCCATTCCATTCACATCATTGAGACACCCTCTGTGCACCCTGACTTCCAATATATACTCTCCCAACAATAAGCTATTTTTAACACTCCCCATGGACTTACCCCTTCCCATGGTGCCCATGATCATTACATTCCTCTAGTTCTAGGAAGTCTTCCTCCCAATGTTTTCCCTTATCATCATCCCTTTTCCCAGAAAAATGAAATTGAGAAAATTGTTCATGAATTTTTAGATTTAGGTGTTATCCTTCATAGTACCAACCCCTATTCTTCTATGGTATTCATGGTACTCAAGAAACAAGGAACTTGGCACATGTGTCCTGATTTCCATGCCCTCAACAAACTCACAATCAAAGAAAAATTCCCCATCCATGTCATTGATGACCTTTTGGGTGAATTGAGTGGTTCTCAATACTTTAAAAAACTTGATCTTCATTATGGATACAACCATATGCATATGAAAGGGGAATACATCCCCAAGACTGTCTTTAGAACTTATGAGGATCACTATGATATCTTAGTCATGCCCTTTGGCCTATGTAATGTCCCCTCCGCTTTTCAAAGTATCACGAATCATGTCTTCTATCCTTTCCTCTGTCATTTTTTCTTATTTTTCTTTGATGATATTCTCATCTATAGTAAAACTTGGCAAGCCCATCTCACCCATGTGGATCAAGTTCTCCATCTATTGTCTAAGAAATTTTTTTTCTCAAACAATCTAAATGTGCTTTTGGTGCCTATGAAGATGAGTATCTGGGTCATATTGTAGGCAAGGATGGTGTATGGGTGGATCCTAAGAAAATTGAAGCTATGAAGGATTGGCCTCTCCCTAAAACTATTAAAATATTGTGCAGTTTCTTGAGTTTAACAGACTATTATCACAAGTTTGTTTGGAATTATGGTAAAATTGTAGCTCCTCTCACTGTTGTACCTAAAAATAATTCTTTCAGTTGGAATCCAGCAGCTAATCAATCCTTTCCAAGCCTTGAAAGAGGCTATGTGCACTACTCCTATCCTGGCACTACCTGACTTTAACAAGACTTGTGTCGTGGAATGCAATGCATCAAGGAAAGGAATTGGGGAAGTCCTCATGCAAGATGGTTGACCTCTGGCTTTCACTAGAAAAAAACTATCAGAGAAACATTTGGGCGAATCAACCTATGAAAAGGAAATGTTGGTTATTCTGGATGTAGTGGATCTATGGCATTCTTATCTATTGGGGTAACGCTTCCAAATTAAAACTAATCATCGTAGCCTCAAGTATTTTCTGGAACAAAGAATTACATTCCGGAAGCAACAAAAATGGGTGACCAAGTTGTTTGGATATTATTATGAAATCATCTACAAGAAGGGAAAATAAAATGTGATTGTTGATGCACTTTCAAAGAAACATGAAGAATAAGGGTTCCTCTTTTCCCTCTCATTAATTGTAGAAAACTAGCTTCAGGCCATTCGCCAGGAATGGTTGCAAGAACCCAAAATTTCTAGCTCGATCCAAAAATTGAAATAGGATCATCAAGATTCTCCAAGGTACTCTTGGCACAATGAAGATCTTCTCTATAAAGGTCGTATGTATTTAAGCAAATAGTGGAACCTTAAATCCATGGTCCTCTCTAAGTTTTATGCTTCACCCACAACTAGGCATTCAAGGTTTACTAAAACCTAATGGGTCAAATGTTCTTTTTTATGGGACGGTATGAAACAAGACATCCACACCTTTGTGGTTGAATGTCACACTTTTCAATGCAATAAGGGTGAAACAGTGAAATCTCCAAGCACACTCCAATCGCTATCAATTCCACTTGCTATTTGGAGGGATATTTCTATGAATTTCATTGTTGGCTTACCTAAATCGAGAAATAGGTCAGTCATTATGGTGGTAACAGATCGTCTTTCCAAATATGCTCATTTTTTTTTCTCTTCAACACCCATTCACCACATCCATAGTGGCTAAATGTTTTATGGATAATATATTCAATCTCCATGGCATGCCTCATTCTATTGTCTCTAATCGAGATCCAACTTTCACCAGCAATTTTTGGCAAGAATTGTTCTAACTCCAGGGAACCTAATTGCATATTAGCATCGTTTATCATACCCATACTGATGGACAAACAAAAGTTGTCAAAAAGTGTTTGGAAACATATGTGCGATGTTTTTTGATCAATGGGATCAGTGATTACCCCTAGCTGAATGGTGGTACAACACATATTACCATACTATCACTTGCATGACTCCTTTTGAAGAAATCTATGGGAAAAATCCACCATTAGTTCTCTCATACATGTCAGGTGTCTCCAAGGTTCAGGAGATTGACAACAATTTATAGTTTGCGCATCCATTCTCTGTACCCTCAAAGAAAATTTGGTACTAGCTCATAATCACATGAAGTAACAAGCAGATCAAGGTCATTTTGAATGTCAATTCGCCGAAGACGACCGAGTGTTTTTTCTTCTACAACCTTATAAGTAGACTTCACTCAAATGTGAACATTGTTAGAATTTTTCCCCCAAATTTTATGGTCCTTATACAATTATTAAGCGAATGGGGCTTGTGGCCTACTTGTTAGCTCTGCCAAGTCATTCTAAGCTCCATCCTATTTTTCATGTCACATGCTTAAAGAAAATGATTGGAACTAAGTGCCAGACTCAAACCAGTCTCCCTAAGTTGGATGAAGAAGGTTCCATTTGGTTGCATCTGTTATAGGATAAATCCGTAGGTGCGGACACTAACCGATCTCCCTAGATCCATCTGGTATCTAGAACAAAACATGACAGAATAATACACTTTCCCTAGATCTAGCCTATTGAATGAACTAAGAGATAAGGGTTATGGACATACCTTGTGATCGCTTTCCTTATGTCTCTGTTGTTCCAAGCTTTGCTTCAATGCTCTCGTCTCATCCAGATCAGAACAAAACGAACCAATCGAAGTAAAGACAAGTTAAGATATTCAATGACTTGTCTATACATATGATCAAGGAATTATGTAATAAAATGACATTATTTTTATGGGAAAGGGACATATTGCTGTATTAATTTAATAGAAAGTGAAACTTACAACCTGAGCCTTGATTTCATAGGTCTCCTTTCGATGGCTTCTAGCTCTGACACACACACTTGCTCATGTATGAAGAAAGGCTACCACATGTGATGACCTTGTTGTTGTCTCTTGCTGCTGTAGCATCAATCCTCCATAGAGTCTTGCACTAATCCTCTAATCAATCTCGTGCTAGCTTGCTTAACTTCTTATTCTTCTTATTAACCCTTTCCATGAGAAATCCCCTCAATATATAAGAAGAGATAGATTAGTTACTTGGATAGGGAATGATCCCAAGATATCTGGAATGACAGTACTTGAGTAACCACTCGAAAGCCAACTCATCCTTCTAGAAGATTCCCTTCTAGAAGGTTCAAGATATTTATCTTTTTCCTTTGTAATAGCATGTTCGCACCCTAACCATGAGTACAGTGCAAGAAGTTCGCACCCCAACTTAAGGTAGACTGCGAGAAACTTGTATTCCCGCAGGTGAACATATAAGCAGCCTGCGAACATGTTTCAAAGTGTGAATTCTGGAAGAAGACAACTGTAAATTTTCTCAGGAAAGTGTTCTTGATAAAGAGCTTGATCTTCCATCATCGTGACATCATCACAATGACCAAATTTGTGGATAACAGAATGCCCCCCAAAGTCTGAGAGCGGAACCAGTGACAGTCGATAGACTTTGTAAGCTGCATGTGTGTGTCAA
>JZKD02S1745498.1:354875-384354 GCA_000966675.3 Picea glauca | reverse complement strand
AACCCTTTTATATAGTGCTACCATCACCTAAGAACATTCTAGAGGAGGAATCTTCTAGAAGTAGAACCTTCTAAAAAGTCCTCTTACATTTATTATATCTAACTATCATAGTGGGACTTATTTAATAATATAGTGGACCTATTCCACCTTCCATTGAATGACCTCCACTATTATCACTATGGGCCCTCTGGACCCCCCCACTACCTCTCTAGCTACCTTACATGGATCCACATGTACGCCATGCTGATCAATGATGTGTCCTAGGTAATGGACCATGTCCATGCTGAAGGAGCATTTTTCCAAGTTGGTGCATTGCTTGTGCTACCGCAGGGTGTGAAGAACCTGTTGAATATGCTACAAGTGTTCGACCCAAGTCTTGCTGTAAATTAGAATGTCATCCAGATACACCACTACAAAAGTATTGGTGAATGGTCGCAGGATATCGTCCATCATCCTCATGAAAGTAGCTGGAGCATTTGTCAAACCAAAGGGCATGACCAACCATTCAAAAAGGCCTTCCTTTGAGTTGAAGGTGATCTTCCATAAATCTATCTGTTCTATCGGGACCTGGTGGTAGTCAGAATTCAAATCAATCTTATTGAAGTATTTGGCCCCCGTGAGTTGATCAAGGAGGTCGTCGATTTGGGGAATCAGGTACTAGTTTTTTACTATGATTTTATTTAGAGCCCAGTAATCAATATAGAGTCGCCAGGTCCATCTTTCTTCTGTACTAGCATGATTGGGCTCCCACAAGGTGATGAGCTGGGATGAATGTGCCCCTTATGGAACAGTTATTGGATCTGTCGCTTGATCTCCTCATTCTCTAACAAAGAGAGACGATAGACTGGCCCATTGGGAAGTGGTGCATCAGGGGTCACATCGATGAAGTGCTTGACCTGGCAGTGTAGAGGTACCCCTGTAGGTGAGGAGAAGATATCCGGGTATTCTTCCACGGCCTTATCTACTTGCTTCTGCTATGTGGAGAGGTCGGTCATGGAGACCCTAGATGTGGCTTTGATCTTTCTCTTATTCTGAGAGAAAATCATGAAGAAGACAAACTTCCCCATCTGAGAGATGACCTTCTTGCATTGCTTAGCAGAGATCAAGGAAACAACACTAGGTGGGACCGCCTCGAGTATCCTGTACAATTTCTTGTTCAAAGTAATAATAACACTACAAGGCCTAGACTCATATACAACATGACGTTTCCATAAATAAGGTTGGCCCAAAAGAACATCAGAAGCTTAGAGAGGAGAAACATCACATAATACCTCATCTTTGAAGGGATTGATGCCATACGATAGTCTACACTGTTGGTTGATGCGGAGATCGCTTCCTTGGCAGAGCCATCCAATGGTGTAGGGTTGTGGGCACAACATTGTTGGCAAGGCGAGCCGCTTGATGACCTCTATTGAGATGAGGTTTGTTTGGCTACCGCTATCAACGATGAAGTGTAGTAGGGTTCCTTTTACCCCCATCTATGAATGGAAGAGGCACTCTCCTTCTTCTGGCTCGTCTAGTTCACCAGGCTGGAGCTTGGTGGTATCAATGGTGGCACTGGGTTCCACGTCAATGATCCGTCTTCCCCTTTCTTGTTCTGGATAAGAGGTAGCATCTACATCTGATTCAAAGGCTTTCACTTCGGCCACCAATGACTACTTTGAGCAATAGTCAACAGTGTTATGCCAAGGGATCTTATGGAAGTCACACCACTTCCAGGTATCTTTCTTTGTCTTTCTAATGTCCTTCTTTGATTGTGGCTTGGACTAGTTGTCCTGATACTATCAATCTTTTCTCTGTCCGTTTTTCTGTGGGTTGGGCCCAACCTTTCCTGTATTTTGTTGTGAGGGGTTCCTTGGCCCAAATTGCTGCATCTTTTGTTTGAGCTTCTGCTTGATTTTGATGGCATATCGGTAGGCTGCGCCCAAGGATGAGATGCCCAGAAATTACATTTTGGTCTGGATGTATCTATGTAGAGCACTGCGATACTTGAGCACCAGATGTCACTCCGAATCTTTGATACCTAGCTTGGTGCTCAAGGTATGAAAGATATTTGTGAAATTTGGCATTGCTTGGTCTCTTTCTTGTTGTAGTGTGGTCCATTTGGTATACAGGTCGTCATAAGTTCCAACAGGGTAGTATTGTTCCTTAATAGAATCCTTGAAGGATTCCTAGGTGGCGGTGACTAAAAATAATGAGGTTTCCTTTGTTTCCTTTTTCTCACAGAAAGTTTCCCACCAATCTTTGACATGGGGAACGACTTTGAGGAGCGCAAAAGTAATCTTCTCTCTATTAGAAAAATTATGGATAGAAATATACCCTTCTAGTAGATTCAACCACTTGTCTACAATATCTGCATCTATCTGACCTTCAAATATAGTAATATCGAAGTTTATTTGTACCTTTAAGGGGGAGGCGCCTCCGTTCGAAAAAGATGCATCACATGTTGGTAGCCGCTGAAGGATTTGTGTGAAACTATCCATCATCTCATTCCTCTGGTGTGTGAGGGATTCCTCAATAAACAGTTTGAAAGGATCTCATGTCCCATCATCTTTCTTTTCTCCTACCATGAGAGGTCGCTTGGGTGTGCAAGAGCTTCTATCCTCAAGAGAAACAAGTTTGAGACCCAACTCTTTGTACTCCGACCTCGTTGGGGACATGCATTAATAAGAAAAGTAGAAGACCACTTTGATACCACTGATATGGATTTTATGATCAGAACAAAATGAATGCAGATTATTAACAGGTGCTTAACACAAAATAACAGAGATACTGTAAAACTGGTTTTTTATTCAATAACGAAATAAGCTGAAATTGTAAAATGCACCGGAAACAAGCTTTCTAGAATGGTGGCGGCTTATCTCTGAGGAGATTCATTTTGGGGGATCAATCATGCCTTCAACTATCATTTAGGAGATCGATCTCGAAAAACCTTCATTTAGGCCCTCAAAATGGCCTCGAAAGTTAAAACTGCTAAAAATAGTAAATTGCCAAAATTGTCAGAAAACGATTTTGAGCCAGTTGGAAAAGGTGGGTCACCATAGATATCCATATAGATCAATCCTCACTCCTTAGAAAGAAATGGTCTCCATTTCATTGAGGTTCCCCATTAGATGAGAAAATGTCTGTTGAATTTGGCCTCGGGTGAGCCACTTGCCTTGGTGCAGGAGCTGCCCTGCTTTGACGACTCGATAAAGATGGATCCTTTGTTGTCGAGTGCCCTTGATATGTGTGTCCATAATATGATCATTGGATTCCTATTATATGCAGTGAGGGTTGAGCTCTGTTGGTGTCAGCTATTTTTCTACTTCTGAGGTGTCCAATAATGGTGGGAGATAAGGGTGAGGGAGATCCATGTTGAACACTGGGTGTAGACCAAGGAAGGGAGTAATGTTGAGCTCAAAAGAGTTGTCCCCCATGACCTTGGTGATAGTGTATGACCCATAACGGAGTGGGCGAAGCTTCCCATGGGGTCCTATAAGGCGTTCTTTCTGCAAGTGCAACCAAACCTTGTGGCCCACCTGAAACTTATGTGGCACCTGATGTTGATCGTGGCCCTATTTGTACTTGTCATTGGACTTCTATAGGATATATTGAACCTATTGGCAGATTTAAAGGATCCACTCAATGAAATGGGTGTCTTTTTCTACTTCAGTTGGAACAGGAGATGAGTTGGTCGAGGTGACCGCAAGGGGAAGTGCAACATCTATGGCACCCAATGGTTGGAATCCCAACTCCACCTAAAAGGGGTTGTGGCTGGTTGAGCTATGTGGGGCTTGATTTTAGCTATGCTAGACATAGGGAAGGATCCCATCCCATGTGGGAGGGTGCTTTGAATTATACATACGAAGGATATGCACAATCATTTGATTTACAACCTCGGTTTGGCCATCTGTCTGGGGGTGGAAGGCCGTGGATTTGGTGATCTTGGTGTCCAGCAGTAACCAAAAGCTCGACTAGAATGTGATGAGAAATCGACTATCCCGATTTGAGACAATTATTTGTGGGATTCAAAAATGTACCCTGACTCGTTCAAAGAAGAGCTTGGCAGTGGCCTCTGTTGTGATGCTCTTCTTGCAGGCAACCAGAATTGCCATCTTAGAAAAGTGATCAACAACCACAAAAACACAGTCATTTCCCCGCTTGGTGGACAAGAGGCCCGACATGTAGTCCATTGAGATGGATTCCCATGGCCTGTCAGGAGTAGGAAGAGGGGTGTACAAGCCCTGTTTCTTAGTGGTCGATTTGGCAATAGCGTAGGCAGTGCAAGACTTGATTTACTTGCTGAACCCCTATCAAAGTTTCGGCCAGTAGAAATGTTTATGTACCATAACCACTGTATTTTTGAGGCTGAAGTGTCCTCCCACCTAAGTGTAGTGGGGTTATTAGATCATCTTCTCTCGCTCACTTGATGGAACACAGATATGGCCCAGACGACACAACAACCCATCCTGAAGATGGAAATTATCGACAACTGCATTTGCACCCAACATTTGGTAGGTGGTGGTGAAGTCAGGTTCTATCTAATAGAGTTGTGTCCATCTAGATGTGTCATGACCGCAAGAGTCTAGCACCGTGGTGAGTTTTGTGACTGGCGGTCTGCTGAGGCAATCAACGAGGCGATTGGTGCTTCATGTTTTATACTTGATGTTGAGGTGGAATTGCTGCAAGTATGTGGACCACTTTTGATGGTGGTCATTCTGGAATTTTCCCTGTGTCTGCATGAACTACAATGGATTATGATTAGTGTGGATGACTGTTTCCTTCCCAAGAATGTAATGTCCCCACTAGCAGCAGGCTTGTACAATGGAGTGCATTTCCTTGTCATAAGTAGGGTACTTACAAACAATATATGATAGTGTCTCACTATGATAGGACATGGGTTGGTTGTTTCAAGTGAGAATGATGCCCACGACATAGTCTGAAGCATCTGTCTCAGTTTCAGAGGGATGTTGCAGGTCTGGTAGTGAAAGTAATGGGGCTGAGCACAAGCACTGCTTCAAATTATCAAACACTTGTTGTTGGGACCGACCCCACGCAAATTTTGCCTTATCACCACCCCTATTTATTTGGCTAAGGGCCCATGCAATATGGGATAATCCCAACATGAACCTGCGGTAGAAATTGACAACGCCCAAGAAGCTTCGAAGCTTAGTGAGTGTTGTTGGGGCTGGCCAATGACAGGTGAATTGGATTTTGGCTAGATCCACATGTACGCCATGTTGATCAATGATGTATCCCAGGTAATGGACCCTTTCCATGATGAAGGAGCATTTTTCCAAGTTGGCGTATAGCTTGTCCTGTTGCAAGGTGTGTAGAACCTGCTGAATATGATGCAAGTGTTAGGCCCAAGTCTTGCTGTAAATTAGAATGTCATCCGGATACACCACTACAAAATTATTGGTGAATGGTCATAGGATATCGTCCATCATCCTCACGAAAGTTTCTAGAGCATTTGTCAAACCAAAGGGCATGACCAACCATTCAAAAAGGCCTTCCTTTGACTTGAAGGCGGTCTTCCATACATCTGTCCATTCTATCGAGACCTGGTGGTAGACAAACATCAGATCAATCTTACTAAAGTATTTGGCCCCCATGAGTTTATCAAGGAGGTCGTCGATTCAGGGAATCGGGTACCAGTTTCTGATTGTGATTTTATTCAGATCCCAGTAATCAATACAGAGTCACTAAGTTCCATCTTTCTTCTGTACTAGCATGATTGGGCTCCCACAAGGTGATGAGATGGGATGAATGTGCCCCTTGTGGAGAAGTTCTTGGATCTATTGCTTGATCTCCTCATTCTCTAACAAAGAGTGGTGATAGACTTACCCATTGGGAAGCAGTGCGTCGGGGGTCAGATTGATGGGGTGCTTGACCTGGCAGTGAAGAGGTACCCTTGTAGGTGAGGAGAAGATATCTGAGTTATCTTCTATGACCTTACCTACTTTCTTCTGCTGTGTGGAGAGGTTGGCCACAGAGACCTTGGATGTGGCTGTGATGTTTCTCTTCTTATGAGAGCAAATTACTGAGAAGACAAACTTCCCCATCTGAGAGATGACCTTCCTGCATTGCTTAGCAGAGATCAAGGAAATAACACTAGGTGGGACTGCCTTGGGTATCCTGTACAATTTACTTTTCAAAGTAATAATAACACTATGAGGCCTAGACTCATATACAACATGATGTTTCCATAAATAAGGTTGGCCCAAAAGAACATCACAAACTTTGAGAGGAGAAACATCATATAATACCTCGTCTTTGAAGGGCTTGATGCCGTACGACAGTTGACACTTTTGGGTGATGTGAAGATCACTTCCTTGGTGGAGCCATCCAACGATGTAGGATTGTGGGTGCGGTGTTGTTGGTAGGGCGAATGACTTGATGAACTCTGCTGAGATGAGATTCTTTTGACTACCGCTATCAATGATGAAGTGCAACGGGTTGCCTTTTACCAACATCTATGAATGGAAGAGGCGCTCCCCTTCTTCTGGCTCATCTGGTTCACCAATCTGGAGCTTGGTGGTAGCAATGGTAGTACTGGGTTCTGCATCAATGATCTGTCTTCCCCCTTCTATATTTGGCTCAGAGTCAGAATCCACATCTCATTCAGAGGCTTTAACTTCAGCCACCAATGACTACTTTGAGTGATAGTCAGTAGTTTTATGCCAAGGGCTCTTATGGAAGTCGCACCACTTCTCCGTATCTTTCTTTGTATTTCCAGTGTCCTTCTTTACTTGCGGCTTGGACTAGTTGTCTTGATACTATCCATATTTTCTCTATCCTTTGTTCTGTGGGTTGGGGCCACCCTTTCCCTTCTTTTTTTGTGAGGGGTTCCTAGGCCCAAATTGCCACGTCTTTTGTTTGAGCTTCTGCTCGATTTTGACGGCATATCGGTAGACCGCACCCAAGGATGAGATGTACATAAATTCCATTTCGGTGTATATGTATCTATGCAGAGCACCCTGATACTTGAGCACTAGATGTCACTCTGAATCGTTGATACCTATCTTGGTGCGCAAGGTATCAAAGATATTTGTGAAATTGGGCACTGCCTGGTCTCTTTCTTGCTACAGTGTGGTCCATTTGGTACACAGGTTGTTATAACTTCCAAAAGGGTTGTATTTTTCCGTAATATCATCGTTGAGGGATTCCCAGGTGGCCATGACTGAAAATAATGAGGTTTCCTCTATTTCCTTTTTCTCACAAGAAGTTTCCCAAAAATCTTTGACATGGGGAATGGCTTTGAGGAGCGCAAAAGTGATCTTTTCTCTATTCGAAAAGTTATGGACAAAAAAATACCCTTCTAGTAGATTCAACCACTTGTCTACAGTAGTTTCATCTATCTCACCTTCAAATATAGGAATATCGAAGTTTATGTGTACCTTGAAGGGGGTGGTGCCTTTGTTCGAAGAAGATGTGTCGCCTATTGGTAGCCGCCGAAGGATTTGCTCAAAACTATCCATCATCTCGTTCCTCTGTTGTGTGAGGGATTCCTCAAGAAACAGTTTGAAAGGATCTCCTGTCTCGTCATATTTTTTTTCTCCTGCCATGAGAGGTCGCTTGGGTGTGTGAGAGTTTCTGTCCTCAAGAGAAACAAGCTCGAGACCCAACTCTTTGTACTTCGACCTCATTGGGGACATGCATTAAGATGACAAGGAGAAGATCGCTCTGATACCACTAATATGGATTTTATGAGTAGGATGAAATGAATACAAATTATTAATAGGATCTTAACAAAAAATAATAGTGATACAGTAAAACTAGTTTTCTATTCAATAATGAAATAAGATGAAACTGTAAAATGCAGTGGAAACAAGCTTGTTGGAATGGTGGCGGCTTATCTCTGAGAAGTTATGTGACGGATGCACACATTCACATGAAGAATATTACAATGAGGCTCTGAAGGCCTTTTTATAATAAACAAGAATGCCAAAAACCCTAGACATCCAAAAACCTAACCCTATGAGATGAAGCGCCAAAAGTCATGTGGGCCCCGTTTGGGTAAGTTAGTACATCAACTTCCCGGGGTCGTAACTTTTGCATACGATCTCCGTTTTAGGTGTGTGATAGCCCATTGGAAATTTATCGTTAAGGAGATTCACCTTGGGGGCTCAATAATGCCTTTGTCTATCATTAAAGAGCTCGATCCCAAAAAACCTTCATTTAGGCCCTCAAAATGGCCCCAGAAGTTAAAACTGCTAAAAGTAGTAAATTGACAAAATTGTCAGAAAACTATTCTGAGCCAGTTGGAAAAGGTGGGTGGCCACTGATATCCATCTGGATCAATACTCCCTCCTTAGGAAGAAATGGTCTCCATTGTGTTGAGGTCCCCCATCAGATGAGGAAATTTCTGATGAATTTGGCTCTGGGTGAGCCACTTGCCTTGGTGCAGGAGCTGCCTTACTTTGATGACTCAATAAAGCTGGATCTTTTGTTTTTGAGTGCCCTTGATCTGTGTGTCAAAAATATGATTCTTGGATTCCTGTTGTATGCAGTCAGGGTTGAGCTCTGTTGGTGTAAGTTGTTTTGCTACTTCTGAGGTGTCCAATAATGGTGGGAAATAAGGGTGAAGGAGATCCACGTTGAACACTGGGTGCAGGCCAAGGAAGGGAGGAATCTTGAGCTCAAAATAATTGTCCCCCATGACCTTGGTGATAGTGTATGACCCATGATGGAATGGGTGAAGCTTCCGATGGGGTCCTGTAAGGTGTTCTTTCTACAAGTGCAACCAAAATTTTTCGCCCACCTGAAACTTATGTGGCACCTGATGTTGATCATGGCACTGTTTGTACTTGTCATTGGACTTTTGTAGGATATATTGAACCTGTTGGCGGATGTGCTGGATCCACTCAATGAACCGGGTGGCTTTTCCAGCTTCATTTGGAGCAGGATATGAGTCGGTTGAGGTGACCGCAAGGGGAAGTCCAACATCTATGGGACCCAATGGATGAAATCCCAGCCCCACCTGAAAGGGACTGTGGATGGTTGAGCTATGAAAGGCTTGATTGTAGCTATGTTGGAAATAGGGAAGGCTCTCATCCCATGTGCGAGGGTTCTTTGAATTATACATGCAAAGGATATTCACAATCATTTGATTTACAACCTCAGTTTGGCCATCTGTTTGGGGGTGGAAGGTCGTGGATTTGGTGATCTTGGTGTCCAGCAGTGACCAGAGGCACAACCAGAATGGGATGAGAAATCAACTATCCCAATCTGAGACAATGGTTTATGGGATTCCAAAATGTACCCAGACTCGTTCAAAGAAGAGCTTGGTAGTGGCCTCTACTGTGATGCTCTTCTTCCAGGCAACCATAATCGCCATCTTAGAAAATCGATCAACAACCACAAAAACACAGTCATTTCCCCATGGCTTGGTGGATGGGAGGCATGACATGTAGTCCATTGAGATGGATTCCCATGGCTTGTCAGCAACAGGAAGAGTAGTGTACAAGCCCTGTTTGTTAGTGGCCGGTTTGGCAATAGCGTAGGCAGTGCAGGACCTGATATACTTGTTGACCTCCTATCGAAGTTTCAGCTAGTAGAAATGTTTATGTAGCATCACCACTGTATTTTCGACACTGAAGTGTCCTTCCACCCGACTATAGTGGTCTTCCCAGATCAGCTTCGCTCTCTCACTTGATGGAACACAGATATGGCCCAAATGACACAACAACTCATCCTAAAGATGGAAATTATCGACAACTACATTTTCACCCAACATTTGGTAGGTGGGGGCAAATTCAGGGTCTATATCATAGAGTTGGGGCCATCCATATGTCTCGTGGCTGCAAGAGTCTAGCATCATGGTGAGTGCCACAACTGGCAGTCTGCTGAGGAAATCAGCGACGTGATTGGTGCTTCATGTTTTATACTTGATGTTGAGGTGGAATTGCTGCAAGTATGTGGACCACTTTTGATGGTGGTCATTCTGCAATTTTCCTTGTGTCTGCATGAACTGCAGTGGATTATGATCAGTGTGGATGACAGTCTCCTTCCCAAGAATGTAATGTCTCCACTAGCGGTAGGCTTGTACAATGGAGTACATTTCCTTGTCATAATTAGGGTAATTACGGACAGTATCTGACAGTATCTCACTATGATAGGCCACAGGGTGGTCGTGCTGAGTGAGAGCGACACCCACAACATAGTCTGAAGCATCTTTCTCAATTTCAAAGGGATGTTGCAGGTCTAGTAGTGAAAGTACTGGGGTTGATAACAAGGGTTGCTTCAAATAATCAAACGCTTGTTGTTGGGACCGACCCCACGCAAATTTCATGTTACCACCACCCCTGTTTATTTGGCTGAGGGCCCAT
The DNA here is from genome assembly GCA_000966675.3 of Picea glauca. NCBI lineage: Eukaryota > Viridiplantae > Streptophyta > Pinopsida > Pinales > Pinaceae > Picea > Picea glauca. The sequence goes on along the minus strand of JZKD02S1745498.1, from coordinate 374,041 downwards.
GCAATATGGGAGAATCCCAACATGAACTTGCGATAGAAATTGGCAAGGCCCTAGAAGCTCCGAAGCTCAGTGAGTGTTATTGGGGATATCCAGTCATGGATGAATTGGATCTTGGATTGATCCACATGTATGCCATGTTGATCAATGATGTATCCCAGGTAATGGAACCTGTCCATGCTGAAGGAGAATTTTTCCAAGTTGGCGTATATCTTGTGCTGCCGCAGGGTGTGCAGAATCTGTTGAATATGATGTAAGTGTTCATCCCAAGTCTTGCTATAAATTAGAATGTCCTCCAGATACACCACTACAAAAACATTGGTGAATGGTCGCACGATATTGTCCATCATCCTCATGAAAGTGGCTGGAGCATTTGTCAAACCAAAGGGCATGACCAACCATTCAAAAAGGCCTTCCTTTGACTTGAAGGTGGTCGTCCATACATCTGTCTATTCTATTGGGACTTGGTGGTAGCCAAACTTTAGATCAATCTTACTAAAGTATTTTTCTCCCCTGAGTTGATCAAGGAGGTCGTCAATTCGAGGAATCGGGTACCGATTTCTGACTATGATTTTATTTAGAGCTCGGTAATCAATATAGAGTCGCCAGGTTCCATATTTATTCTGTACCAACACGATTGGACTCCCGCAAGGTGATGAGATGGGATGAATGTGCCCCTTGTGGAGTAGTTCTTGGATCTATCACTTGATATCCTCATTCTCTAACAAAGAGCGGCGATAGACTAGCCCATTGGGAAGCGGTGCGTCAGGGGTCAGATCGATGGGGTGCTTGACCTGGCAGTGCAGAGGTACCCTTGTAGGCGAGGAGAAGATATCTGAATATTCTTCCATGACCTTATCTACTTGCTTCTGATGTGTGGAGATGTCGTCCGCAGAGACCCTAGATGTGGCTATGATCTTTCTCTTATTCTGAGAGTGAATCACGAAGAAGACAAACTTCCCCATCTAAGAGATGACCTTCCTGCATTTCTTATCAGAGATCAAGGATATAACACTAGGTGGGACTACCTCAGGTATCCTATACAATTTCCTGTTCAAAGTAATAAGAACACTATGAGGCCTAGACTCATATATAGCATGACGTTTCCATAAATAAGTGTGGCCCAGAAGAACATCAAAAACTTTGAAAGGAGAAACATCACATAATACCTCATCTTTTAAGGTCTTGATACTGTATGACAATCGACACTATTGGCTGACGAGGAGATCGCTTCCTTAGCAGAGCCATCCAATGGTGTAGGGTTGTGGGTGCGGCATTGTTGGTAGGGAAAGCCACTTGATGACCTTTGCTGAGATGAGGTTCTTCTGGCTACCGCTATCAATGATGAAGTTCAGTGGGGTGCTTTTTACCCACATCTGTGAATGGAAGAGGCACTCTCCTTCTTCTAGCTTGTCTGGTTCACCAGGCTGGAGCTTGGTGGTAGAAAAGGTGGCACTAGGTTCCACATCAATGAAATATCTTCCCCTTTTTGGTTCTGGCTCAGAGTCAGAATCCACATCTGATTCAGAGGCTTTCACTTTGGCCACCAATGACTTCTTTGAGTGACAATCATCAGTGTTATGCCAAGGGCTCTTATGGAAGTCACACCACTTCCCAGTATCTTTCTTTGTCTTTCTGGTGTCCTTATTTTCTTGCGGCTTGGAATGGTTGTCCTGATACTGTCCATATTTTCTATTTCCTTTGTTCTATGGGTTGGGGCTGCCCTTTCCTGAATTTTTTCGTGAGGGGTTCCCAAGCCCAAATTGTAGCGTCTTTTGTTGGAGCTTCTGCTCAATTTTGATGGCATATCGATAGGCCACGCCCAAGGATGAGATGTCAAAAAATTCCATTTTGGTATGGATGTATCTACACAGAGCACCATGATACTTGAGCACCATATGTCACTCTAAATCCTTGATACCCAGCTTGGTGCGCAAGGTATGGAAGATATTTGTGAAATTGGGAACTGCTTGGTCTCTTTCTTTCCGCAGTGTGGTCCATTTGGTATATAGGTTGTCATAACTTCCGACAGGGTAGTATTGTTCCTTAATATCATCCTTGAAGGATTCCCAGGTGGCCTTGACTGAAAATAATGAGGTTTCCTCTATTTCCTTTTGCTCACAGAAAGTTTCCAAGCAATCTTTGACATGGGGAATGTCTTTGAGGAGCACAAAAGTAATATTTTCTATATTCAAAAAGTTATGGACAAAAAAATACCCTTATAGTATATTCAACCACTTGTCTACAGTATATGTGTCTATCTGACCTTCAAATATAGGAACATCGAAGTTTATTTGTACCTTGAAGGGGCCGACACCTCCGTTTGAAGAAGATGCATCGCCTGTTGGTAGTCGTCGAAGGATTTGCACGAAACTATCCATCATCTCGGTCCTCTGTTGTGTGAGGGCTTGCTCAATCAATAGTTTGAAAGGATATCTAGTCTCACCATATTTATTTTCTCCTACCATGAGAGGTCGCTTGGGTGTGCGATAGCTTCTGTCCTCAAGAGAAACAAGCTCAAGACCCAACTCTTTGTACTCCGACCTCGTTGGGGACATGCATTAAGACGACAAGGAGCAGACCGCTCTCATACCACTGATCCAGATTTTATGAGCAGAATTAAATGAATATAGCTTATTAACAGGTGCTTAAAACAAAATAACATAGATACAATAAAATTGGTTTTCTATTCAATAACAAAATAAGTTGAAACTGTAAAATGCAGCAGAAACAAGCTTGCTGGAATGGTGGCGGCTTATCTCTTAGAAGAGATGTGATGGATGCACGCATTCACAAAAAGAAGATTAAAATGAGGTTCTAAAGGAATTTTTACAATAAACAAGAATGAAAAAAACCCTAGATCCAAAAACCTAACCCTAGGAGATGAAGCACCAAAAGTCATGTGGGCCCCGTTTGGGTAAGTTAGTACATCAACTTCCCGGGGTCGTAACTTTTGCATACGATGTTTGTTTTAGGCGTGTGATAGCCCGTTGGAAAGGTATAGTCGAGGAGATTAATTATGAGGGATCAATAATGTATTTTTATATCATTGTAGAGCTCGATCCTGAAAAACCTTCATTTAGTCCCTCAAAATGGCCCCATAAGTTAAAACTGCTAAAAATAGTAAATTGCCAATATTGTCAGAAAACTGTTTTGAGCAAGTTGGAAAAGTTGGGTAGCCACCGATATCCATCTGGATCAATCCTCACTCCTTAGGAAGAAATGGTCTCCATTTCATTGAGGTCCCCCATTAGATGAGGAAATGTCTGCTGAATTTGGCCCTGGGTGAGCCACTTACCTTGGTGCAAGAGCTGCCTTGCTTTGACGACTCGATAAAGCTGGATCCTTTATTGTCGAGTGCCCTTGATATGTGTGTCCACAATATGATCATTGGATTCCTGTTGTATGTAGTTAGGGTTGAGCTATGTTGGTGTCAGCTATTCTGCTACTTTTGATGTGTCCAATAATGGTGGGAGATAAGGGTGAGGGAGATCCACGTTGAACACTAGGTGCAGACCAAGGAAGGGAGTAATGTTGAGCTCAAAATAATTTTCCCCCATGGCCTTGGTGATAGTGTACAACCCATAATGGAGTGGGGGAAGCTTCCCATGGGGTCCTGTAAGGCATTCTTTCTGCAAGTGCAACCAAACTTTGTGGCCCACCTGAAACTTATGTGGCACCTGATGTTGATCATGGCCCTATTTGTACTTGTCATTGGACTTCTATAGGATATCTTGAAATTGTTGGTGGATGTGATGGATCCACTCAATGAACCGGGTGTCTTTTTCAGCTTTATTTGAAGCAGGAGATGAGTTGGTCGAGGTGACCGCAAGGCGAAGTGCAACATCTATGGGACCCAATGGTTGGAATCCCAACTCCACCTAAGAGGGGCTATGGCTGGTTGAGCTATGTAGGGCTCGATTGTAGCTATGATAGACATAGGGAAGGATCCCATCCCATGTGCAAGGGTTCTTTGAATTATACATATGAAGGATATGAACAATCATTCAATTTACAACCTCAGTTTGTCCATCTGTCTGGGGGTGGAAGGCCGTGGATTTGGTGATATTGGTGTCCAGCAGTGACCAGAGGCTCGACTAGAATGTGCTGAGAAATTGAATATCCCAATCTAAGACAATTATTTGTGGGATTCCAAAATGTACCTTGACTCGTTCAAAGAAGAGCTTGGCAGTGGCCTCTGCTGTGATGCTCTTCTTGCAGGCAAGCAGAATCACCATCTTAGACAAGTGATCAACAACCACAAAAACACAATCATTTCCTCACTTGGTGGACAGGAGGCCCAACATGTAGTCCATTGAGATGGATTCCCATGGCCTATCAGAGGTAGGAAGAGGGGTGTACATGCCCTATTTCTAAGTGGTTCGTTTGGCAATAGTGCAGACAATGTAGGACTTGATATATTTGCTGACCTCTTGTCGAAGTTTTGGCCAGTAGAAATGTTTCTGTAGCATCACCACTGTCTTTTAGATGTCGAAGTGTCCTACCACCCGACTGTAGTGGGCTTCCCAGATCATCTTCACTCACTCACTTGATGGAACACAGATATGGCCCAGACGACACAACAACCCATCCTGAATATGGAAATTATTGACAACTGCGTTTTCACCCATCATTTGGTAGGTGGTGGCAAAGTTAGGGTCTGTATCATAGAGTTGGTTCCATCCAGATATCTCATGGCCGCAATAGTCTAGCACCATGGTGAGTGTCACAACTGGCAGTCTGCTGAGGCAATTAGCGACACGATTGGTGCTTCCTGTTTTATACTTGATGTTGAGGTGGAATTGCTGCAAGTATTCTGACCACTTTTGATGGCAGTCATTCTACAATTTTCCCTGTGTCTGCATGATCTGCAGTGGCTTATGATCAGTGTGGATGACTGTCTCCTTCCCAAGAATGTAATGTCTCCACTAGAGGCAGGCTTGTATAATGGAGTACATTTCCTTGTCGTAATTAGGGTACTTATAGACAGTATATGACAGTGTCTCACTATGATAGGCCATGGGGTGGCCATGCTGAGTGAGAACAATGCCCACAACATAGTCTAAAGCATCTATCTTAATTTCAAAGGGATGTTGCAGGTCTGGTAGTGAAAGTATTGGGGCTGAGCACAAGCGATGCTTCAAATCATCGAACGCTTGTTATTGGGACTGGCCCCATGCAAATTTCACCTTACCACCACCCCTGTTTATTTGGCTAAGGGCCCATGTAATATGGGATAATCACAACACGAACCTGCAGTAGAAATTGGCAAGGCTCAAGAAGCTCCGAAGCTCAGTGAGTGTTGTTGGGGCTGGCCAATCATGGATGACTTAGATCTTGGATAGATCCACATGTATGCCATGCTGATCAATGATGTATCCCAGGTAATGGACCCTGTCCATGCCAAAGTATCATTTTTCCAAGTTGGCGTATAGCTTGTGCTACCGCAGGGTGTGCAGAACCTACTGAATATGCTGAAAGTGTTCGGCCCAAGTCTTGTTGTAAATTAGAATTTCATCCAGATACACCACTACAAATGTATTGGTGAATGGTCACAAGATATTGTCCATCATCCTCATGAAAGTGGCTAGAGGATTTTTCAAACCAAAGGACATGACCAACCATTCAAAAAGGCCTTCCTTTGACTTGAAGGTGGTCTTCCATACATCTGTCTATTCTATCGGGACTTGGTGGTAGATAGACTTCAGATCAATATTACTGAATTATTTGGCCCCTGTGAGTTGGTCGAGGAGGTCGTCAATTTGGGGAATTGGGTATCGGTTTCTAACTGTGAGTTTATTCAGAGCCCGGTAATCAATACAGAGTCTCTAGGTTCCATATTTCTTTTGTACCATCACGATTATGCTCCTACAAGGTGATGAGCTAGGACGAATGTGCCCCTTGTGGAGTAGTTCTTGGATCTATATCTTGATCTACTCATTCTCTAACAAAGAGCAGTGATAGACTAGCCCATTGGGAAGTGGTGCATCGGGGGTCAGATCGATGTGGTGCTTGACCTGGCAGTGTAGAGGTACCCCTGTAGGTGAGGAGAAGATATCCGAGTATTCTTCCATGACCTTATCTACTTGCTTCTGCTATGTGGAGAGGTCGGCCGCAGAGACCCTGGATGTGGATGTGATCTTTCTCTTATTTTGAGAACGAATCATGAAGAATACAAACTTCCCCTTTTGAGAGATGACCTTCCGACATTGCTTAGCAGAGATCAAGGAAATAACACTAGGTGGGACTGCCTTGGGTATCCTGTACAATTTCCTGTTCAAAGTAATAATAACACTATGAGTCCTAGAATCATATAAAGCATGATGTTTCCATAAATAAGGTTGGCCCAAAATAAAATCACAAACTTTGAGAGGAGAAACATCACATAATACCTCGTCTTTGAAGGGCTTGTTGTCGTATGACAATTGACACTGTTGGTTGATGCAGAGATCACTTCCTTGGCGGAGCCATCCAATGGTGTAGGGTTGTGGGTGCGGCGTTGTTGGTAGGACGAGCCGCTTGATGACCTCTGCTGAGATGAGGCTCTTCTGGCTACCGCTATCAACAATGAAGTGCAGTGGGGTGCCTTTTACCCACATCTGTGAATGATAGAGGTGCTCTTCTTCTTCTAGCTCATCTGGTTCACCAAGATGGAGCTTGGTGGTAGAAATAGTGGCATTGGGTTCCACGTCAATGATCTGTATTCCCCTTTCTAGAGTCAGAATCCAGATCTGATTCAAAGGATTTCACTTTGATCACCAATGATGGCTTTGAGATGCAGTCAACAGTGTTATTCCAAGGGCTCTTATGGAAGTCACACCACTTCCCGGTATCTTTCTTTGTCTTTCCAGTGTCCTTCTTTGCTTGTGGCTTGGAATGGTTGTCTTGATACTATCCATATTTGATCTATCCTTTTTTCTGTGGGTTGGGGCTACCCTTTCCTAGATTTTATTGTGAGGGGTTCCCAGGCCCAAATTTCCACATATTTTGTTTGAGATTCTGCTCGATTTTGACGGCATATTGGTAGGCCATGCCCAAGGATGAGATGCCGAGAAATTCCATTTCGGTCTGGATGTATCTATGCAAAGCACTGTGATACTTGAGCACCATATGTCGCTCCAAATCTTTGATACCCATCTTGGTGCGCAAGGTATGGAAGATATTTGTGAAATAATGCACTGCTTGGTCTCTTTCTTGCCGCAGTGTGGTCCATTTGGTATACAGGTCATCATAACTTTCAAGGGTAGTATTTTTCCTTAATAGCATCCTTGAAAGATTCCCAGGTGGCTGTGACTGAAAATAATGAGGTTTCCTCTGTTTCCTTTTGCTCACATAAATTTTCCCACCAATATTTGACATGGGGAATGACTTTGATGAGTAAAAAAGTCTTATTTTCTCTATTCAAAAATTTATGGACAAAAAATAACCCTTATAGTAGATTCAACCACTTGTATACAATATCTGCGTCTATTTTACCTTCAAATATATGAATATCAAAGTTTATTTGTACCTTGAAGGGGGCGACACCTCCATTCGAAGAAGATGCATCGCATGTTGGTAGCCACCGAAGGATTTGCGCGAAACTATCCATCATCTTGTTCCTCTGTTGCATGAGGGATTCCTCAATCAACAGTTTGAAAGGATCTCCTGTCCCATCATCTTTATTTTCTCCTTCCATGAGAGGTTGCTTGGGTGTGCGAGAGCTTCTGTCCTGAAGAAAAACAAGCTCGAGACCCAAGTCTTTGTACTTCGACCTCGTTGGGGACATGCATTAAGACGACAAGGAGAAGACCGCTCTGATACCACTGATCCGTATTTTATGAGTAGAATGAAATGAATACATATTATTAACAGGTGCTTAACACAAAATAATAGATATACAGTAAAACTAGTTTTCTATTCAATAACAAAATAAGCTCAAACTGTAAAATGTAGCAGAAATAAGCATGCTGGAATGGTGGCAACTTATCTCTAAGAAGAGATGTGATGGCTGTGTGCATTCGCAAGAAGAAGATTACAATGAGGCTCTGAAGGCTTTTTTACAATAAACAAGAATGGATAAAACCCTAGACATCCAAAAACCTAATTGTAGGAGATGAAGTGCCAAAATTCATGTGGGCCTCGTTTGGGTAAGTTAGTACATCAACTTCCCGGGGTCGTAAATTTTGCATACTATCTTCGTTTTAGGCATGTGATAGCCTGTTGGAAAGGTATCATCGAGGAGATTCATTTTGGGGGCTCAATCATGCCTTCAACTATCATTGAGGATATTTATCCCTAAAAACATTCATTTAGGCCCTCAAAATGGTCCCGGAAGTTAAAACTGCTAAAAATAGTAAATTGCCAAAATTGTCAGAAAACTGTTTTGGGCCAGTTGGAAAAGGTGGGTGGCCACTGATATCCATCTAGATCAAAGGTTTATCCAGGTTGCTGGTTGAATCAAATTGTAAATATTTGGGGGTTAGTTTTATGAACATAAACTCAGAAAATTAGCAAGTTGAGATTGTTGATAAAATCTCTCATGACAACCCTAGGTTGGAAGAATGCACCTGGTATGAAGACATCATATATTTTCTGCAGAAGTTGTGGCATCTTGATGGATTGGACAAGAACAAGGTGGGATCTTTGAAACTCAAAGAAATCAAATATTTACTCATTGATCAGGTTTTGTATTGGAAATATCCTCTAGGAGTTCTTTTGATATGTCTGGATCCATAGGAGGACCAAAGGGCCATAACTGATTTTCATAACAACTTACGTGGGGGCCATCATTTTTGGAGGACGATAGATTATAAGATCCTTAGAGATGGGTATTTCTAGCCTAGCCTTTTTATTGATGTTTGTGCAAAGAAGGATATGTGCAAGAAGGTCAAAGTTGTGATGGTCTCAATGAAAGGAGTTTGGATTGGAACCCTATATAAGTTTTTCAGGGAATGTTGACTTAACTAACTGCAATAGCATCATTGTTATTGAAGTTGAATCGACTTTAAATCGACTCGACTGAACTCAGGATGAGTTGATTCAAACCAACTTGACAAGTCTTCATCAAGTCAACCTGACCATACTATGTCATGAGAGGATGGGAGACGTTACAGAAAAAAGGACTTTGAGATATGCATAACAAAGGTATGGTTGAGGACTTTCTTGAATCTAATTTAGAAGTTAAATTTTGTAAACATTGTATACATGGAAAACAAAAAAAGTCGGGTGAGGTTTCCATCTGGAGCGACAAGGGAAAAGGGGGTTCTAGAATTGGTTCATAGTGATGTGTTTGGCCTATTTCAGTGCCTTCACTTGGTGGATCCCTATATTATGTCTCCTTCATAGATGATTTTTTGAATAATACATGGATATATTTCCTAAGGAATAAATCTGAGGTTTTCGAGAAATTCAAAGAGTTTAACTCTCTTGTAGAAAACTAGATAGATAAGAAGATTAAGGTGTTGAGAACTGACAACAATGGTGAATTATGTGGAAATTATTTTGAGCAGTGTGGCATAACATGCTAAACTACCATACCATATACCCCACAACAAAATGTAGTTGTTGAGAGAATGAACAAAACATTGATGGGCAAGGAAAGGAGCATGCTCAGTGGTGCTCGAATCACAAAAAAAATTTGGGCATAGGAAGTCGACATTTCAAAATATATGGTGAATATATCTCTTTCATTGGCACTAGTCAGCATGAATCCACATGAGGTATGGTATGGTAAGAAGACTTAGTTTCACATCTCAAATTATTTTTTTTTTATGCATTTGTGCATGTTCCCAAGAAAAAATGGAGCAAGATGAACAAGAAGGTAGTCAAGTGTATTTTCATTGGATACAAAGAAGGAATGAAAGGATATAATCTCTGATATCCTACATCAAGGAAAATAGTTCACAATCGAGATGTGCTCTTCAGAGAAGTCAAAAGGAAGTCCTAGTCTGCAGTGATGGTTTAAACATAGAATAATGCATAGGAGGTGTGGTTTGAACTGATGAATAAAGAATATGATTTAGACAAGTCAAATTAATCAGATGAAGAGGAAGAATTGTATAAGCCTAATTTGCACCCAACCTGCATACTTGGCCTCAGGCCCTATTATTTGCCAATTTCTTGAGCCAATCTCTTCTAAAAAGCCCTCTTTTTTGAGCTACATGCGCCTTGTCCTTCTACAGCCCGCGTATTCACACATCAATATGCATGCAGGCCTTCTACAACCCTCATATACTAACAAAGGCACGAAAAATGGAAATTTGCAGATGGGAAACAGAGTTTTGGGAAATTGCTAAAACCGTTTGACTGCCTATGGCCAGTCATTCAACCAGATAACTACCTATAAAACAAAGGATAGGGGTCCCATTTGAAAAAAAGGAAGAAGAAGAGCATAGAAACTCTGCCCAAATTTATCCCCCCTTTGCCCCAATTTCCTGCAATTGTATTGTGAGGTTGAGTAGTTGGTGCATTGTGAAGAGGAGCCTAGAACCAGGTTCGAGGAGTAGTGCCGACCACATATTGTAAGTTTAATCTTGTGAATATTAATACAAAAAGGAATACTTTTTTCGTCCCACCGTATCATGTGTTCAAATTGTGTATTTATTTTATGAAATTGTCACATCTAACCCAACAATTAGTATATGAAATGCATGTTTCCAGCTCTTTGTTTTTCCATGTGTGAATGCATGTCAGCTTTGGGAGGAGGCTTGCAGTCAAGGAGCAAGTGAAAGAGAAGGGATTGACATAAAACAAAGGATTTATGGTAGAGTTACCTAATCTTGTTTGCACCTTTGTATTGCATGAATGTGGGGTTTTGTGTTGGGAGAATAGGAAAAAGTAGAGGCCTTTAAATGGTTGTTTTCTGCATGCATGATTAGAGCCCTTAAATGCTAAGTCCGTAAGCATTATTTTCCACTCACATAAGAATTGGCGACTCCACTGGGGAGTCTATAGGGTTCTTTGGGGATTTTTTATTGGGTATTTTGAAATTGGTTTTACTGCCTTTTTTCAGTTTCTACAATAATTCTGAGTGTTCAGGGGTTCTGGTTCTCAATACCAGTCTTCCCTGCTCTACTTACCAGACTATTTCTTTTCTGTTTTTGAGAGTCTTAAGAGGCATACTCACCCTGTAGTGGGACATGATGTGTATGCACATGCCCTGCCTTTAGTCAGCCTGTGTATGTACACCTGCTGATGAAGTGCTAGATGCGTGTCTGAGAACCCAGGAAATCCTTCTTAGGAAGAGGTAGTCATCCTCTCCCCTGCAGAAGTGATCCTTCTCAAGGATCTTATGGGTCCTTCTAGGTCTCTAATTGAACAGTCCATAGTCAGGTAAAAATCTCAGGATTAGCTTTGTTTTTTTATATTTTTCTTGCCTCTTTGCATCAAAGTAGTTTTTTTTTACCTTTAAGGGGTGCTAGTGTTCAATACCAGTATCCTCTGCTAAAGCTTAGCTATTTTTTTTTTTATTTTTATTTTATTTTTAAGGGGCCTTCCTGCATGCACATGCGTCCCACCCTTCTACAGCTCGCATATGCATGCTAGCTGTTGAAGAGACAGTCATGTACCTATCTAGAAAAGTTTTTGGAGGCAGTGATCCTCCTCCCTGTCAAGTTTTTACTTCCCAGGGTCTTTCTTGTCTGAATGTGGTCTCTGTCATAGTAGCTTAGCCTAGGTTTGGACTCTATTATGGCTTGATTTTTCATTCAAAGTCTTCTTCTATTTCTTTATTAGGTTTTTTGATGAGATAGCGAGTCAGTTTGATCTACCTTCTTGGTTGTTAGTATCTCCCCATGATTAGTGGTTGGCTATAAAATTTTCTTGGCCTTGTCTTGTTTTGGATTTTTTACCCTTTTTTCTTCAGAAAAGTAGAAAGCTTCCAGCTTTAGTTTTTCTTTTCTTTGAGGCACAATAAAAAAAAAAGTAGATATTTTCTTTTTTTGGTTAAGTAGTCAAGTGTTTTCATAGATTATCAGGAAAAAGTTCATTTTCATAAGTTCTTGGATGATTGACTTAGGAAAATAAGTAGCTCGTAGTCGAGTGAAAGCCTATTTTCAGTTTTCTGTCAAAAGATCTTAGAAAGAAATTTTGAAAAGTTGGTTAAAGTAAATTATTTTTGAAGAAGTAGTTTTGTTTTCATAACTTTGCATGTTCTTATTTTTGTCGCTATAAAACATCATTGGTTTCATTATCATCTCCTATGACTTTAAAAACAACCACTAAAATAAATTTTTTGTAGGGTACACCAACAAGTCTAGGACTAGAGCCTTGATTTAGGTTGGAGAGGAAACTCTTCAAGGCTACCAAACACAAACATAAGAGTCTGAGCTAGGGAGTGTTCAAAGTCTAGTTACCATGAAATTTGTCTAGGACCCCCCTCTAACACAGGTGATAAACACAAGGTTGCATGCAGAAAGGTAGCGGAGATAACCCCTCCAAAACCGGACCAAGCATAGTGGGGAACACATATAGAGGGCGTGTCCTAGGATTTCATCGTTAGCACTTGCAAAGGAGCTTCGTGGGTCTCGAATCCATTCGAGGTCCTCAGTTGTATTATAAAACACTTTCTCTCAATACCTTGGATAGGTTTCGGGCTTGATACCTTGCTCATTGCAGTCCACCTGACTATCGACTGTACCCACCTGACAACTGTTCGCAATCTGGCAACCTAGTTGCCTATCATTCTAGTGACTTACACAGGTGACTGCGGGGGGTATACCATGGTACCTAGGACAGACATGGGCCACACCATGTAGAGTATACCTGGAGGGTACTTCCATATTTGAGTTTCACTTGTAGTGGTAAGTTTCTCTAGTGTTGGTTGTTGTAACTATTCTTCCAACTAGCTAGTGACTGCCTATTTTATCTCATAGGAATTTTTTGATAGAGTGTGTTTGTTTCTCAATTGGTTAGAAAGGCCTTAGTGTGTCTTTGATATTCTCACATAGTGGAGGATCAAGAGCTCCACCGGTCGCGAAGGTTTCTTGGCCTACCACTGGCCGATCTAGAGCCACCCCCATTACCGCTAAGGTGGAAGCTAGACCAACAAGGGTCGTTTGAAGAAACCAGGACACGAGTAACTATGTCCAACCCACCTTTGAGAGAATAAAATCTCACCTCGGAGGAACCAACCATTACTGAACTTGGAGTGCAAGATCTTGGTCCTAATAACCCTCCAATTACAGATCTTTCGATGCCCACTGTTATACAAGTATATCCTTACGAGAGTTTGGAAGTATCCCAAGTAGAGATGGAACCAAATCCCACAACTACTTCAGGGAATTATCATATTCCCTCTACGACTGTCACAACTGGGGGTGTTCCACCTCCTAACCTACCGTCACTAGTCCAAGCCACTATGGTCTCGACTGCCTCTATTTTGGGCTATGGTATGCTCCCATCTTTGGAGGCGATCACTGCTCTGTTGTCTCAGAGTGAAACAGGCCCTCTGTTCACATACAAAATGATTGGCTTCGATCCAAATGCTATCCTTTTTCACTCCACCCAACCAACTCTAAGTCTAGGGGTAGGGAGTTCAAACACTCCTCTGCAAGGATCCATGGGGGGAATTATAGCTCCTTATAATGCTTTCCCTTATGGAGGGGGTCACATACCTCCTTCATTCCCTTCACTTGGTGGTTGTTACACATCAAAATTACTCACTTCGATAGTGTCGCAAGTGTCGTCATTACAAGTGTTGTAAGTGTCGCATCTTGTCTGCAAGTTTCACATCTTGACTATAAGTGTTGCAAGTGTCACAAACATCATATTTCCATCTTTCCTATGTCATACCCATAACGACATCATAAAGACACTTAAGACACATCAAAGGCTAGTTTGGAAGAAGAGAAATCAGTTGACAGGGAGTACAAACCTTTTTTCCACTAAAAGAACCACTAAAAAATGGATTTTGGAGAGGAACGCTCCCCTACCCACTGTCAGGGAGTGCTGGCGCTCCTTGAGCCTCTTTGGGGGAGTGTTTGAGCACCCTGTGCACCCTTTTGGGGGAGCACTACCCTTTTCTAAGAAATTTTTGGGTTTGTTGAGACAAATCGAAAGAATCCCTCAATTCCTGAAGGTGGCTGGATTCGAATAGATGGTCAAGGCATGATCTTAGGGAAGATCCTCAACTGAAGGAGAGGAATCCTCAACTTATCCCAAATATCTCTCAAGTGGTTAGACCTCTCCAAGGTTATATAAGGAGGTCTCCTCATCGTGAAATGGGGGAAGAGACTAGAGATTGATACCAAACTTATGATCCTATAAGTGGTATTGGCAAAAAACAATGGAGATTGAGAATTAAATCAAACTTATGATCTCATGAGTGAGATGTCATAAAATAAATCAGTGGAGATTACTTGAGAAAAGGGGTTGGACAAGGAGAACTGGATGAAGCTGTTGCACCTTCATCAAAGGATTGTAAGTACTTTTACTTGTTCTCATTAATAATCAATGTTTGGCCTGTTTCTTTCAAACTTATGCTTGCTCCATATGAGTTTGTCTGTAGTGGATAGATCTATATTTGAGCTAATCTCAATAGAGTAGGGAGTCCATTGTATCTTTGTTTGTCCTACAAGACCTATCAGGGAGATCAGGATTGAAGCTCAGCCAGGACTTTACAAGGACAAACGTCGCTAATGAGGTACATATCTTTCTCCTTCTCTTTCATTTATTAGCTTGATTAGATATAAAAGGAAGTCAATGTCCATGTTAAGAAGTTTTCTGTCTTGGCCTTAGGAGTCTAGAGACCAAGAGGGAATCCACTTGTCTGTAGGGGGATTCACCTACAACAAAATTTGGTGACTCCATTGGGGAGGAGCTCTGATTTTCGTTTCCTTTTCTAGATCTTGATTTGGCCCTTTGCCCATTGTTTTGACCTTCTCCATATTGTCTTTTTGATTATTAGATTTGTTTGATTGCCTCTTTATTTCATCATGATCACCCTGATTGACTGAATTTCTTTGATTTTTTGAGTTTCTTGGCATTTTTCTGAGATTTTGGAGCAGAGCGCTCCCCCTATGTTGCTATCAGAGCACTATAACTCCCCATTATCCTTAAACGGAGCGATGGAATGCTCTGGTGCCCCTTACACTAGAGAGATACCGCATTTTTGTGAGAAATGCTCTAGAATTTTCATCTTCTGAAGCTATTTCTTGGTTTTGGCATTTGCTTAGGGTCTCATACTCTCAGTCCATCTTGGTATTGGCCTTCAACACCCTATTTTCTAAGGATTCATCTTCTTTTTTGGGGGTTTTTGACATTTTTCCTTACTTTGCAATAACTCTTTTTCCTTGACGATTTGGAGTCAATTTGTCGTTTTCTTCTTGTTTATTTGAGTGAGTGAAAACTTTGTAAGGAGTTTCAAAGGTCCTTTGTACTTTTATTTCAGATCTTTGAGTCATCTTGTCCAAGATATTTTTCCTTCCTGGTTTTCTGTTTCTTGTTTGATCACAACAAGGGTGTCTTTTGTTTTATGTGAAGTTTTCTTCCAGATTGCTTAAATCTCACAACTCTTGAAGTCAGATTAGCATAGGAAGATTTACATCTACTGGTTATCAGTCACATATAAACATTTTAGCATTGTATTGGATTCCTTATTGAGGACTATTGCATGAGTTCATTGCATCTTAGTCTTTGAAAGTGAAAGGAAAATCCTTCTCCTTCCCTTAACTAGACATTCATTGAAAGAAAAGACTGATTATCATTTCTTATGCATGTTTTGGGAATCAAGTCATGATATCGTCCGTTTTCACTCTCATACATCTCTAAGTAAACAACATCCCTAAAATCAAACGCTAAACTAAAATTGATTAGAGAGTTTTTTATTTTCTGGTAGGAAACCTACATTAGATTAGGTGTAGGGCTTTGGAATAGGTGTGAAAGATAACTTTCCAAAGATGCAAACAAACATAGGATCTTGTGTTAGGAAGCGATGAAATCCAATTGATGCATTTTGTCTTGGGAAGCCCTTCTCACACAAGGTTCAATCACGAGGTCGCATTGAGGCTAGCAGAGTTACTCACCCTGCTTTGTTGGTCTTGGTGTAGAGATTACGCATATTATGGGGTCGCATGAAGGTATACCCACAATGATCCATGGAAGCCTTTCAAGTTGATTTTGGGATATATACCTTGCCCTTGCATGTGGATCATATTGTCGATTGTTTCCCTAGACATCATTGTCATAGTTGGTAACCTTATTGGCCTATATATTTAGGGTCTTCACATAAGGTGACCGTGGAGGGGCAAGTCTTCACGGTACCTGGAATCGACATTGGCCAAACTCACTCGAGCTCCTTGGAGGGTATACCCACGATTATGTGTGGGAGCTTTCACCATGGTGTAAGTCCATTAAGAAGGTCATCAATGCAACTTTTCCACCTGCTCTATCTCATCCCATTCTTACTTTGTTCTGGTGACGTTGGATTTCATCACCAACTAGTGTGCTCATTGTGAGAAGATTTTGTTTGCTTGCTTACTTACTATATTTTTAGTGTGTTTTGTTTGTTTTACTTAGTAGACTTTAGGTTGAGTGAGTGTTAATGGCATCAACTCTTGGGATTACCAATGGAGGAACCCCTTGTCCCGGGGAACCTTACACCTTTCCTTCTTTTGGAAACTTTGGTCTTCCGTACATTTCCACATTGAGTCTTCCAGGACTCACCATTGGATTACTGGTTTGGTTGTTCCCCACTTTGGTGATCTCTAATTCTCCCAATGCTTCAACTGCACCTAATACTTTAGATGTCAGTACATCACCCACACATCAACCTCATGTCAACTTTTCATCTTCTTCACCCATTAAGTCTCCTTCCCTTTCTCCTTCTTCGTCTAGTGAAATCTCTAAAGCAAGTAGCCAGGTTGATAAGAAGAAGAAGAAATAGAAAGAGAAGAAGAAGAAGAACCCACAAAGGATCAAGGCTCCAACAACATCAAATGTTGGATCCAAGCAACCAGCTACTGTTAATAGTATTGGGAGTGTTGACGAGGTCAACAATATTAAAATAAAGAATCTGAAACCCAAATTACCTTGCAGTCTTTGTAAGGGTGACCACTTTCTGAGGGATTTCCCTAGTATTCCCAAGGTCTTAGAAGTGTGGTCCTCCACCTCATCGACCTCCGCTAGACATGATGGTGATTCCCCACCAACTAGTGACATTCAGGTTGGTAAGAAGAAGACAACTGTCAAATTCCCTTGTATGTTATGCAAAGGTGATCATTATTCTCACCTTTTTCATCGCATGGACGAGGATTCTTCTCTTTTGGAAAAGCTTCAAATTCCAGTTGGTTATCGTAGGATTTCCCCCAACCCATCATTAGTTGATGGAATGGTCAATCTAGTTCCATCTATGGTCAATTCGGTTGATCAGGTGGTCAATCTAGTTTCATCCTCAGTTGAACAACTCACCAAAGTAGTTGATCCAGTTCCTTCATCGATTAGCCCCACTTTTCATCTGGAAAGTGAAAACCAAGTGAATGATCCAGTTTCTTCCTCAGTTAGTCCCACCCATCATTTGAAGAGTGTCAAAGTGGTCGATCCAGTTCTATCATCGGTCAATCCCACTCCTTCTTTGAAGAGTGCCAAAGTGGTTGATCTAGTCCCTTCCTCGGTTAGTCCCACCCTTCATACGAAGAGTGCCAAAGTGATTGATCCAGTTACATTATTGGTCAATCCCACTCTTCCTCTGAAGAATGCCAATGTGGTTGATCCAATCCCATCATCGGTCGATCCTACTCTCCCTCTAGAGAGTAAACCTGATACTGCCCATGTTTTTCTCATTGATACAGAATCTACCGTGCTGGGATGATATCCTCCTTCTCCTGCAAAACCCCCTCCAAGAAATGAGGCCATCCTTTTTGATTGGGGTGCGCTAACTAGACCTCGTCTTCCCTCTCACATTCCTTTCCATATTACAATACATGTTTTTGGTCAGGACATTCCTCAAATGCTGATAGATGAAGGTGCGTCCATTAGTATTTTGTCCTCCGTTGCTTGGCACGCTTTGGGTTGTCCTCTGCTTGCACCGGTTACACAGAATTTATTATCTTTTAACAAAAGATCTAGTCAACCTTTAGGGACCCTTCCTTAGTTTCCCGTAACTTTGGGAGGGAAAACTATCTTTATTGATTTCATGGTAGTCCAAGACCCTTTGGATTTCGCTTTACTCCTTGGGTGGGATTATGTCTATTCCATGAAAGCTATTGTGTCCACTTTTTTTTGTGTGATATCTTTCCCACACGATGGAAGAATGGTGATTATTGATAAAATTTCATTTATCGGTCCTAAATGGATTACCTCCCTAAATGGTACTTATATGATGACAGTATTGCCCCTGCCACATGTTAATTATGTGGCGTTGTCTCCCATGACTTCAAATTTTGATGATTTGGATCCGGTAGTTGACATGGTGATCTCTTCGGTAGGGATATTGGATCTTGATATACTTACCCCTGTCGCGGCCATCGACATGTGTTCCTTCCAGAGTGATTTTATTCCATCTAGTGAAGATCTCTTGGAAGCCATGACCGAGTTTTGTCCCTTGACATGGTGCCCTTCTAGAGCATTTTTCTCTTGGAAGCCATGATCAAGGAGAGTCCATGAGCATAGTTTCTCTTCTCGATGGAAAGCTCGTTAAAAAATGAAATAGAGGTCCCGAGAAAAAAATTTCTTCTCTGTAGCAAGCTTGTTAAAAAATGAAACAGAGGTCACGAGCATAGTTTCTCTTCTTTGTGGAAAGCTCATTAAAACATGAAACAGAGGTTACGAGCATAGTTTCTCTTCTCTGTAGCAAGCTCATTAAAAAATGAAACAGAGGTTACGAGCATAGTTTCTCTTCTCTGTAGCAAGCTCGTTAAAAAATGACACAAAATCTTTGAGCATAGTTTTCCTCTCTGTAGAAAGCTTGTAGTGTACCTTTTTGCTTACCAAGAATTTTAATGCACTATATAACAATATGTACACAGTTACATTGGAATTACATAACACATACAGTCCAGTATATACTCCACATGCATTTAACACAATTAAACACATTTAAATTCCAGAGTAAAACATATCTCGTTACTGTTATAAATAAACATTCCATAGCCTTTAACAATAATTCATTTACACAACGGAAAAACATGATACATAAACAACACGGTCATGCACCACATGATCAAAGCATAATTCAAATACTTATCTTTTAA
>JZKD02S1745498.1:310877-329995 GCA_000966675.3 Picea glauca | reverse complement strand
GTATGTGTGTGATTGTTTATTTCTTACTGCTCATTATTGGATAATAATTCTACATTGATATAACATTTGAAGAAAAAGGATTATAATTACGCTATTACTGATTCAGCCCCCCTCTTAGTAATCCAACAGGATTGGAGATCAAGAGAGATCAAGAAGCTAGGAAGTTTTTGTAGTCTAGGGGAAAGTACGAGAAGGTTTCCAGCAGATAGAGAACAAAAACCTATACAAGAGAACACTACAACATTATATACAAGAGAACACAAAAATATAGAAGAGCATACACAAATGGGGGAGAACAATTAATAAATTTTATTATATATGAGTCCAGAACAACCTTTGTCTTTCCATTACATGATAGTGTATATATATGTGTGATATATAGTTACTAGTTGGTTACATTCCTTAACTATTCGATCAACGCTAACTGTCAGTTCAACCAACTTCCTAACCGACTATTGTAGTCTACTTGGCTAGTAGAATGGCAGGTCTAGTTGATGGGGCCAGCTAGCCCCTACAACATCTCCCCCCTCCTCAATTACTTGCTTGTCCCGAGCAAGAGAGGAGTGTGAAAAAAAAAACAAAATTTCTATTATGGAATTTTTGAGGTTATTATAAAATTAGAGAGATAAGAGAAGAAGAAGAAAAGATAGGATGTTGAAGATGTATTCTGCTGTGATTTTTCTGATCCTTTGCTTAAACATATGGCTCCTTGGAATTTTTGAAGATACCCAAAGTGTTGACCTAGAGATGGTCTCCTTATACTGTTTGGAAGGTGTCACTATCTTTTAAAAATTTGGTTTGTCAAACTGTTGCTTTCTTCTCTAGTGGTCTAACTTTTCAACTATATTTTTTCTAATATTACTGTGGAAGAATTGGAATGATTTGGGTTTACCACAAATGTATTCATTAGGTTCTTTAGTACAAGTAACCTGAAATGGACTGTGACTTCCATAACCTACCACATACTTGTACTCAACCATGGAATGGTTTGGGACCAGGATAGTTGGAAGAAAGTCTATTATATTCCACTCAACCTCCATCTTTCACTAGTACAGGGTACCAATGACCATTGGCTTGGATCTCCTACCCCAAGTTGTTTCTCCCAACTAGCCAAATGATACAGCTGCACATTAGTAATAAGTCTCCATTGGACCTTTGTGTTTGATATTGAATGAATGATGCCCGAGAGGGACATTCCTTCCTTTACAAAATTCTAATCATCTCCTCCTGATGTTTGTATCCAAGATGGTTGGATGGATTTTCTCAGAGGAAGGGAAGGCTCAAGTGGATCATCGTCTACGACACTTGTCATCAACATAGCCTATTTTGAAACTTAACTGTTTGTAGGATGTTTTTCCTTTGTTCTATTGGTTTTCTTATAAAGGAGTTTTATTTGTGTCTGATGATGATGGCTGAGTAGGTGAAGTGACTCTTGAAATGAAAAACTATTATTCTTGTGTGACTATGTGTGCAAGCAGTGAACACCATTCATAATTGGATATGAATGATGGTGTATGTAGAGGCAGAAAAAATAGAGATATAGGGCCATCTGTCTTATTGGATGTTGCACGATCTTCACTGGTTTATTGGTGTATCCATTTTGTGTGAGATATATTCCCTGGTACCTTTGTTTGATGTCATGGTTTCTTCATCACAGGTCTAAAGGCGATTGATGGCATCACGTTTGTCCACGTCACTGTATGAGTTTTTCTCCACTATATTAATTTCTTTTTTTGTCTCACTTTTTTTCCACAGCTAATATTTTGATGGATTCCATTTATTTTTTATTGTTTTTTTTCCTTTTTTCAACTTAAGTCACCCCAATAGGTTTTTGACTTAGTCAAGTCTTGTTGGTGCCTTTACAACGTTTTTCACCAGCATGACATGAGGTTTCTATGTTCAATATATTTTCAAGCGTGCCCCATTGAAAAATGTTTTGAAAGGTTTCCCTTGTAGCGTTGCTAACTGTACTGCTCCATTGGGTCGGATGTCCTCGACCACATATGGTCCCAACCATGTGGTTTCTAATTTTCTTGGTTTTCCTTTG
Source organism: Picea glauca (assembly GCA_000966675.3). Taxonomy (NCBI): domain Eukaryota; kingdom Viridiplantae; phylum Streptophyta; class Pinopsida; order Pinales; family Pinaceae; genus Picea; species Picea glauca. The sequence continues at coordinate 327,948 of JZKD02S1745498.1, read as the reverse complement.
AGTTTAATATCATATAATAATACCAAGTCTCCATTGTTGATGTACTTGTTTTCTGAGATGTCGGTCATGCCAAGATTTTTATTGGCTTTTGGATTTCCTGATGCTATTGTTCCAACATTCTCTCTTCTTCTAGTTGATTTAATTGATATAATCATTTTCTTGTGTTAAGTGTATGGTAAAATTCTAGGTCAGAGGCTATATGACCTGCATTGGCACATAAGTGTAGTGGGATTAAAACTTCTTGACCATAAACTAATTTGAATGATTTTTGACCAGTTGATATTTTATACGTTGTTTTGTAATCCCATAGTTATGCTGGGACTTTATCATCCCAGTCATCTTTGTTTAGTCCACATATTTTAGTTATCCCCTTGTGCAGTGTTTTGTGAAATGATTCGACTGATCCGTTGGATTTTGGATGATACACAGTCATTTTTCTATGATCGATTAGGAACTTTCTAAGTAGTAAGTCAATTGTGTTATTGATAAAGTGTGGTCCTTGATTTTTGATTACTGTCAAAGGACAACCAAATCTAGTAATTGTGTTTTCATAAAGAAATTTTGCATCTATTTCTTTTGTATAATTATCAACTGGTTCATATTCTTCCCATTTGGATATATACTCGATGTTTGTAATTATGTACTTTTGTCCTAATATTTTATCTCTGGTTGGGAAGTGTTCGATAAAATCAATAGCCCAAATTTCAAATGGTAAACTTGGGTTTACAAAATGCAGGGGCATTTCGTTTTTCCATAGTAGTCATCCCATCCTCTGGAACTTGTGACATTTCTTTATTTTATCTAAACAATCTTTATGTAGTGTCACCCACAAAATACCAACTTGAAGGATTTTTCTTGATGTCATGTCAACTTGAAAGTGCCCTCCTGTTGGGCTTGTGTGTGCCTTAGAAATGATTTCTTCTTGTTCATGCTCTAGGGCACATCTTTGCGGGATATTATCCAGTCCTAATTTGTAGAGGTATCCATTTATAAGAGTAAATGACACAACTTTCATCGCTAAGATATTCTTTTTGTTGGTTGGGAGATCCTTAGGTGCTTTCCCATCTTCTAAAAAATCATTATTTCTTCTAATTCTTTAGGGGATGCTTCCATCCTAAATAAGTTCACATCTGGTATAATCCCAATCACATTTTCTCCTGTCTCTAGTCAAGATAGGTGATATGGGCCAACATTTTTATTCCCTGGATGAATTATTATTTCAGAGTCAGACTCTTGGAATATTAATAGACAACGATAAATCTTACCATGATGGACTGGTTTGCTGACTGAATATTTCAAATCTTGATGATTAGTGAAAAATACAAAGGGATTCCTTAGGAGATAGTATCTGAATTTTTGTAGGGAAAATATCATTGCTAAATATTCATGCTTCATCATTGAGTAATTCTTCTCTTCTTTATTTAGCTTCCAGATGGCATGTGCATTGGGATGTTTGACCATCTCATCATACGTCTGGGATAAAAATGTGATGACAACAACATTAGATGCATCAAGATGTACATGAAATTTTTTGGACCAGTTGGGAAATATTAATATTAGTGCTTCTACCAACTTTATTTTTAATAGTTCAAAAGAGCTGTGAGATTCCTGACTCCATTTAAATTCCACTTCTTTCTTTAATAGCTCGTAAATTGGAAAAGCAATATTAGAATAATGTTGAATAAACTTCTGATAATATCCGATGTGTCCAAGGAATATTTTTATTTGTTTATGATTGAATGGAAGTTTTAAGTTGAGGATGATTTTTATCTTCCCATATCAACTTTGATGCCATATTTACATACAATGTGTCCCAGTAATAATCCTATTGGTGCGGCGAAGATACATTTTTTTATATTCAAGGATAAGTGAATCTACCTGCATTTCTCCAATATCATTCGTAGCCATTTTATGTGATCCTTTAGGAGGCTATAGATAGTCCAATCATTGAAGTACATGACCATTGTTTTATAACTGTATTCTTGAAATTCCTTGACCACTATCCCAGAGAAGATTACTAAGGCATTTTTTAGACCAAAGGGAATGACTTTGTATGCAAATGATTCAAACTCGGATACACATGTGCTTTTTTCTTGATCTTCTTTACCTATTGGTACTTGATTTCATCTGGAGAATCCATTGGTAAAGGAATAACACTCATTCCCCACAACTTTGTTGATGATCTCATCAATGTATGGTGTTGGAAATGGATTTGTTACTGTAATCTTATTTAATCCTCAGAAGTCAATGAAGACCCTTAATTTCTTGGGGTCATGCTTCTTTAGTTGTACGACCATTGGGTTTGACCATTTTGATTTATCAATTGGATATATGATATTAGCAACTAGCATTGACTCAATTTCTTTTTGGACAATAGGCTTATATTTATGAGCTAGTTTATACAATTATTTTTTGATAGGATTGGCTCTAGGAATTAGTTCAATTTTCACTTCACCCATTTTGTGTACTCAGCCTTTCAAGTCTTTATAATCTCTAGAAAAAACATCCTGGTATTCTTTTAATAGGTCGACAATTTCTAAGGTTTACTTTTCAGTCCAGTAGTCACCTATTCTAGCCATTTTTGGTCATTCATTTATTGAAATGACAAATTATTTGGTCTCGATTTCCGCATCCATCCATTCTGGTGCTTTTGATTCATCTAATTGGTTCTCTCTATTGGCACATGGGCAGACCCAAGGTTCAACGCTACAACATCACACCAACAAAACCCTAACTACTGGCCCTGTCGGGAACACCTGCAAAGCAGATAAAGTCTCACCTGAGGTAGAGGCAAGGGTGGTTGCAGGACTCTAGCGTCTACAACCTTAGCTGGGACACATATAGGTGATTCTAATCAAGGAACTCAATAGTTAACATTCATGAATATTCATTTCTTAGTTACAACGCAGTTAAACCCTAATTACAACACAACACAATATTCAACCAGATCTAGCATCTAACAACACTTAGCATGACAGAGCAGATCAGATCTAATAGATTCAAGCATTAAGCACATGTATATAAGTCAGATCTAACATCCATCCATATTATTAAGCACATATCATTAACATATCTATCTATCATTCATCTAGGTTAAATCACTAAGCAATAAACACTTAAACACATCAATACATCACACGAAGCAGAGAAACACAACATGTACGTGGTTCACCCCCACCCTGGGGCTACGTCCACCAACTCTTCTCTTATTTATTATCTTTGGTCAAGCTTCTTATAGGCACAAAAAATCCAAGTCCCACTCCGCAAAGGACAAGAGATCTGTGCACCTCGCTAGATCCTCCTTCCTTGCATTACAACACAAATCCCTCCACAATATATTACAACCACTTGCACTTAGCTCTGCAAGTCTCACATGGTCTTCACAAAGCACTTACAACTCTTGATCACATAGATCCAATTCTAGCACTTAGCACAACTTGCAACTGCTAACCCCCCCTCTTCTTACATTGTCTAGCCTTCTATTTATACATTACAAAATAGGCCTAAGCATGGGTAAAACCCATGGGCCGACATCCCATACCCATTACATAATCCCAAATCCAAAAAAGGTCCCTAAAAGGGGCCGAGATCCCGCGATCTCCACTTCATCTTGCGCTCTGCTTTCAACATCCTGTCGAAGTCCTAAAATCAGGTCAAACATGACCAAGAATCCTCAAAAATCGGTCAAGGGCCAACAGGCCTCCAACACTCACCTGTGACTCATCCTAAGTCACTCTGATCAGACTAGTTCTGCTTTGAAAGCCTCGAGCTTGTCTCAATTTTCTTCAACTTGTTGCTGTGCCACAGCCTCTTGTTCAACGAAATCTTGTATGACTGCTTTGTTGACAGGTCCCTCTAGGCGTTGTTCACCTGCAGTGATGACTTGCTCTAGTTCCACTCCTTGGCCTTCGATCTCTGTGAACAGTTGGTAAGCCTTATCCTATATAGGTTGGAGTCTCTGAGTCACTTTCATGAATTTTCTCTGGATACTGTGGACCTTCTACTGGGCAGTGCGCTACTCCTGGGATTGCTTCATTCTTTCCATAGTTGACATGGGCTTCAACTGCGCCTATATCCTTTCGATTTTATACTTTGCCTCTTGGAGTTGTGACTCTAGTGCCTTCAGTTCTGGATTCTTAGTGAGTTGCTCATAGGTCTGGGCATTGTGGTTAGTGAGTTTCTTACATTCCATGGCAAGAGCCTTTATTCTCTCAACTGTGCTTCAAGCATTTTCTTCTCTTTGGTCCCTCACATCCCGCGGGGTGATGAGCACTGTGCGGAATTGTAAGTCTATGATTCGTTGCTGTAGCTGCTGGATAGATTCTGTGATCTTCTCTACTTGATGCTTGACTCAGTCTTCTTCTTGTAGCTCTAATCCTATCACAGAGCGGAGTTCTCTGTTGACTGCTTCCTTCACTTCAAGTTGCTCTGAGAGCAACTGTTCTTTTTCTTGTTGCATATGTACTTTCTCTTCTTCAAACTTTGCCTGGAGAGAAACCGTCTCCTACTCTACAAATCTGCATTGTTCTACGAGTACGCCTTGCACTTTCTTCAAGGTCTAGGTGGCTTGTTCTATTTCTTCTTGAGCTTCTATCACATCATCTATTCGGTGGAGTTGGGATGGCTCATCTCCCAAATCTAGTTCTCCTAATGGCAAGGGCACAATGGATATTTTGCAGCTCGACTTAAGGGCCTGTTGTACCCCTCATAGTTTGACCTTAATTATATCGTACATTTCCTCCTGCCTGGCTTCCTATTTCTCCACAATTTCCAGCAAAGTGTCGTTGAGAGCTACGATGATGAAGTCAAAATCATCGAAATTAAGAATAATCTTCATCTTGGTCACGGTAGCTTTCGATTTCTTTTGGGAAGAAGGTTTTGGGGGGGGAACTTTACTCTTCTTCAGGGGATCAACCTCGTCTCTGGGTGGTGTTACTTCTCCTTGCTTCTGTTCAGCTCCTTTTTCATTTAGTTCTTCTAATTCATCATCACCCCCTCGATCAGGTGATACTGAAGAAGTCTTTCATCAGGCATTACTTAATTATTTGTCCTCTTCAGTCTTCTTCGTTCTACTGGTCCTGGGTGTATCTTTTTCCTTATGCGTGGTCTCTGGGCTGTCAGGGTCATACATCTCTGCAGGGTCTATGGGAATAAGGAGGTCTGTGGACTAGTACTTAGTGACCTCCTCCAGGTGTTCTTCTGTGAGCTTGTAGTACGACTAAAGCTGCTCCTTATGTTCATCAGCTCGCGTTGTTATGTAGATGAAGTGTCGATCTGCGTAGAACTTCATCAGGGGTTGGAATCTCTGTAGGGTTTTCAGATTCATGCGAGGTTTAGCTTCGATGGCTCTCTTCGGATGAAGGTAATAGGTGTGAAAAACAACATTCGACTGCCACTATTTTTTCATATCACTCGAGTACCAAAGGGTAGTGAAATTCGCAGCAAGCGTCTCAAATAGTTCAATATACAGAAGGTCGCACCTTATAGAATCTCCCAGAAAACAAAGGCAATGAGGATAAAGATCTAGCTAAAGTGAAACTTGTAGCCTTGATCCTGTGCTTAACGACAGTCTAGTTCCAGCTGATTAACTAGGTACTTTGCCTAGTTCATCTGCAGGCCTTCTACGCACTTCCCTGCGAGGTCAATGACAAAGCCTGTGACCTACGTAGGTTTGTTTTTCCTTACTAACTTTCTGGCTATTAATTGAAAGGCAAGGCACATTGCGTCATTCTGGATGGAGGCCACCTTGTAGCCTCGCGTTCCCTTTTCAACATCGTCGTATGTATCCTTGATATTCTGTGCTAGCACGTGATCTGTGGATTTTCCTGGATAGAACTCTTGTGGGTTGGGTCCTTGCATACTTAATCCTATGATCCTATGGATCAACATCAGCTCGACTGTAATACGACGGTCTATCCATAAGTAACCACCATGGTAACATGAAAGTAATAGCTTGACACATGAGTTCACTTCCTGGTGCCTTTTGAAGTGTGGGATCTTCATTACATTTAATAGAGTGGAATGTGTGAGGTTCATCATCCATGGATGGGGGATTATATTTGAGTTCTTCCCCTTCATCCTGGTCAGGTATTTATATGGGGGAAACATATTGTAGTTCTTGTGATCTTCGAGGTTGAAGTCACTGAACTTCAATGCTGTGATATTTTCCTGCTGCCCTCTAACTATGCATATCCCCTTTGGGAGGTACACAGTAATCATGGAGTACTCTAAATATATTGGCACGCTATCTCGACTTACCACGTCGGCCAGAGGCGAGATGTAATCGGGCAATATGGATAGGATCAAATTTGCATTTGCTAGGTCATCTCTGTGTTTGGTTCTCTTTTCTACTAATGGTAGGGATGATCTGGCTATGCGAGAAGTCAACGAAGAGGCTTGTAGTCCTCTCGTCGATGACGCTTGAATACTTGTAGAAATTGATTTTTTAGTCATTAGGTCAATAAGAAATTCTTCGACAACTTTCTCTGTAGCGCTAACATCGTCCGACATGCATGCTCGTGGTTGAATATCTCAGGTTAGAAGAGTATCTGCTTAATGCAACAGAGTAGATGGCAATAACATGATGATCATTGTGCGAACTCAAATAGTCTATGGAATTATATTCACAGTTATAAAAAGTGTTCTCGTTGTGTGGCATGATGGGATAAATAGATAACCTGGCAATAGATCTGTTGTAACAGTTTAGAAGCCTTTGTTAACTTAGTTTTGTTCGTTATGGCATGGTCCCAACGTTCTGGCGGTGAACTTTCTGATCATAAATTCCTTTCTACCCATTTGGGATGTCAGTCTAATGGTTATACTGTCTCTAATGGATATATTTCTTCTCCATGTGACGTAGTTATGATATCCCAATGAAGTTTCAATTTTGCAAATTTTCCTTCTGTGAAGTTAGCTTCGTCTCGAAAATCCTTTTTCCATTCTGATTCGTATCTTCTTTTGGCAGAGTAACTTCACACAGTTGAGATTCTTTCCTAGAAATAAGGGGTAATACTTCACTTGTATCTGGAATAGGTACTTTAGTCCTCTGAGGGTCTTCCAGTGTTCTTCCTACTTCGACATCCAAGTCTTTGGTTTTAAATAGCTTTGCTCCTTTGTCTTATTCTTCAATCAAGTGTGCGATCCTCCTAGTCATGAAATCTTTTAACTCTTACTTCTTCTTCTCTAGGATTTCCTCCTCTTTTGTTCTGGCCTGATCTCCTTCAATCCAAGGTTTTCCTAGTAACATAGAAAATGGAGCTCTATTCTCAATAAATTTAACAACTTCAAATTCTTCCTCTGTCGAATCTCCATTGACATTCATAGATATCTGGGTAAGTCTTCCACATAGGGCTATCATCTTTCCTCTGAATAATCCTATTCCTCCCAATGAAGGAATCATAGCAGGATTTCCTGGAATTTCCCAAGTTTTTTCTGTCATGATATTCACCTGTGTTTCCTCATCCATAACACAGTCAATTTCAAAGTCTCCTATTCTTACTTCAATGCATTTTTTTTCTTTGAAGATCTCTAATAGGCTGATATTTCAGTGGTCATTCAGGGTTTCTTTCATCTGTAGCAATACTTTTTCTGATTCTTTCTGGAGTTATGTCATAATCTCAGTACCTATATCTTTCTCGTGGTATTCTTGTCTCATATTCATCCTTTCAACCTTAGAAATCATTCTAGGGAAATCCAAAACTTCATGGTCCATATATTTGCAACAGAGGCAACTAGGTCTTCTACCAGGGCATTCCTTAGCAAGATGTCTTGGTCTTCAGTAACTATAACAAAGGGTTAATCCTCTCTTTCTCTTAAATGATCCCCATCCTTTCCTGTACTGCACACTAGGATCATGGTAGCTAACCTACAAAAAATTCTTTCTAGGATCCAACATCCATTTGTTAGTCCAAACATTCCCTCTATGCATAGGTATAACATATGTTTCACTATTCTTATCAGATCTACTCATATCAAATATTCTTTCATCTATCATTTCCCTAGTTTAGGAAAAATCTTATTAAACATACCTAGATCCATACTTTAGAAACAAAACTTTCCACTAATATTATCTTCAACAGAGCAAAAAGCTTCTAGATCCAAAAAATTTCACTATTGTTACCTTTATCAGAGAATAGAGCTTGCGGATCTTACCTCTTTTCTTCAGATATGACCCTTCTTGGAATAGATATTCATAGATCAAGTAGAATACTGTGCACTAGGGAGATAGATCTACGCACAAAGATTTCACAATTTCAGGTCGGATCTTCACACAAAGCTTCTTTTTCCTCAGTTCCCAACAATCACAGTTTTAGGTCTTGACAACAGAACCATTTGTTGGCACAGGGGTAGACCCACCGTTCAACGCTACAACAACACATGAAAAAAACCCTAATTACCAACCCTTTCGACAACACCTGTGAAGAATATGAAGTCTCACCCGAGGTAGAGGCAAGGGTGGTTGTAGGACTCCAATGTATGCAACCTTAGTTGGGACACAGATCTGTGATTCTAATCAAGGCACTCAACAGTTAACATTCATCAACATTCAGTTCTTGTTTACAGTGTAGGTAAACCCTAATTACAACACAATGCAATATTCAACTAGATCTAGCATCTAACAACACTTAGCATGACAAAACAAATCATATCTAGCAGATTCAAGCACTAATAAAATGTATATAATTCATATCTAACATCCATCCATATTATTATGAACATAGCATTAAAATATCTATCTATCATTCATCTAGGTTAAATCACTAAACAATAAACACTTAAACACATCAATACATCGCACAAAGAAGAGAAACACAACATGTATGTGGTTCACCCCCACCCTGGGGATACATCCACCAAATCTTCTCTTCTTTATTATCTTTGGTCAAGCATTTTACAGGCACAAAGCATCCAAGTCCCACTCCACAGAGGACAGGAGATCTCCACACCTCGCTATATCCTCCTTCCTTGCATTACAACACAAATCCCCCACAACATGTTACAACCACTTGCACTTAGCTTTGCAAGTCTCACACGATCTGCACAAAGCACTTACATCTCTTGATCACATAGATCCAATTATAGAACTTAGCAAAACTTGCAACTTCTACCCCCCCCCCCTTCTTATTACATTGCCTAACCTTCTATTTATACATTTCAAAATAGGCCTAAGCATGGGTAAAACCCATGGGATCAAATCCCATACCCATTACATAATCCCAAATCCCAAAAAAGGGCCCTAAAAGGGGCCAAGATCCCGCGATATCCACTCTGTCTTGCGCTCCGCCTTTGACAACCTGCCGAAGTCCCAAAATCAGTTCAAACATGACCAAGAATCCTCAAAACTTTGTTAAGGGCCAACACTCTCCTTCGATGACTTTCTAATAATTTGGTGCGAACTCAGGATTTTTTTTATCTTCTTTATCCTCTTTCTCTTCCTTGATCACAGAGTAAACTATTTTGACATGATTTTGTACACTTTGGTGATTTTTATTCTAGCGTAAGATCTACCCTAGTGATCCAGGTGGATATTGGTGACCACCCACCTTTTCCAATTGGCTCAAAACAATTTTCTGGCAATTTTGGAAATTTACTATTTTTAGCAGGTTTTAACTTCCAGGGCCATTTTGAGGGCCTAAATGAAGTTTTTTGAGATCGAGGTTTTCAATGATAGATGAAGGAATAATTGAGCCCCCAAAATGAATCTCCTTGGTAATACCTTTCCAACGAGCTATCATATGCCTAAAGCTGAGATTGTATGCAAAAGTTACGACCCCAAGAAGTTGATGTATTAACATACCCAAACGGGGCCCACATGACTTTTGGCCCTTCATCTCCTAGGGTTATGTTTTTTTCATTCTGGTTTATTATAAATAGGTCTTTAGAGCCTCATTGTAATCATCTTCTTGTGAATGCAAGTAGCTTTCACATCTCTTCTCAGAGATAAGATGCCACCATTCTATCTAGTCTTTCACTCTATATTTTACAGTCTATGTACATTTATTTCATTAATAGAAATCGTGTATTACTGTATATCTGTGTTTATGGTTGCATCTCTAATAAGTTTATGTTATATTATTGAATATCTGCGATATCTCTGTGCATTTCTTTATTATATCTTCGATCTCATTTCGTGCCGAAAATAATCTGGATCAGTGGTATCAGAGCAGGTTGTTCTTGGTCATTTTTTTTAGTGCATGTCCCCGATGAGGTCTGAGTATAGCAAGTTGGGTCTCGAGCTTGTCTTTCTTGAGGAAAATTGCTCTTGCACACCCAAGAAACCCTCAATAGCGGAAGAAAAGAAAAATGACGGAGCAAACGATCTTATCAGTTTGTTTCTTGAGCAAGCTCTCACGCGACAACAGGACGAAATGATGGAGAATTTTTCCCACATCCTTCAATGCCTGCCGATAGAAACAGGCGCATCTTAATCAAGCGACCACTTTGGAGGCACCTCACCTTTCAAGGTACAAGTTAATTTTGATATTCTTGTATTTGAAGGACAGATAGATGCAGAATCCCTAGACAAATGGTTAAATATGCTAGAAGGTTGTTTCTCTGTTCACAAATTTTCCAACAAAGAAAAGATCACCTTCGCACTCCTTAAATCTCTCCCCCATGTCAAAAATTGGTGGGAAACTTATTGGGAGTAGAGTTCCACAGAGGAGTTTGAAATATATGGGGCCGATCCCACTTGGGATTTTTTTGTGGATGCGGTAAAGGAACAATATTACCCTATTGGCAACTATGAGGACCAATACATGAGATCTGCGTGGGAACTGCCCTGTTGGATGGAATACTGCCTTATGATGATATGTTAGTCTTGGTTCGGCACTATTACCAGTCTATTATATTTATAATCCTACACTATGTTACTTGCACTTTTAGACTAGTCGTACTTTATAAGCCTACTTTATGAAAGGAAGTTTTACATCTCACTCTTTGATCGTTTTCACTTACTGACCCCACTATGGCAAGAGAGGGGCCAATAACTTCCGAAGTTCACCAATAACTTCCATACCTTTCACACCAAGCTGGATATCAAAGACTTCGAATGAAATATGGTTCTGAAATACCATGGGGCTCTACATAGATACATCCAAACTAAAATGGATTTTCCGGACATCTCATCACTCGATGTTGCCTATCGATATGATATTAAAATCGAGTAGAAATTTAAGCACCATAACAAACAGGATTTTGGTTTTGCAAAGCCACAACAACCAAAGTATGACAAATATGTCCCTAACAAACAGTCTCCTGAAAACCAGTCCAAGCCACATGAAAAGAAGGGTCACGAGAAGACAAAGAAGGACACCGGAAAATGGTGCGATTTCCACAAAATCCCCTGGCACAACACTGATGAATGTCGCTCAAAACAGTCATTGGTGGTCGAGATCAAAGACAAGGAGATGAACCCTGATTTAGAATCTAATTCTAAAAATACTAGTAAAGGAAAAATCATTGATGCAGACCCCACTTCTATTGTCACAACCGCAACAATTCAACCAGAAGAACCAATAGATCCTGAAGAGGGGGAGCACATTTTTCATTCATAGATGTGGGTGAAGGGGACCCAGCTTCATTTTATTGCTGATAGTGGAAGACAGAAGAACCTCATCTCAGCAGAGGTCGTCAAAGAGTTGGGATTGTCGACAACACCACACCCATAGCCATACAACATCAGCTGGCTTCGCCAAGGACGAGATCTTCATGTCAGTCAGTGATGTTGATTGTCATATGGCATCCAACCCTTCAAGGATAAGGTATTATGTGATGTTGCCCCACTAGATTTCTGTGATGTTCTCTTGGACCAACCGTATATGTGGAAGTGCCACGTTGTTTATGAGTCTCGACCCCGCAGTTTCATTGTTTCTCTGGGGGGTCATATCTACAGAATACCAGAGGTAGTTTCGACTGACGTTCCACCTAAAAAGTGCCACAAGGTAGTATCTCATACTACAAAATTCAACTTCTTCACAATCTGTTCAAAAGGGGAACAAAAGGACACTGCAACCACTACAACTTCGCCCTAAGAACCTTCTATCCAATAGAACCAGGTTGATAAGGTTACAAAAAAGCATAAAGATTCCTTCTGCACACCATCCTCTCATCTAGCCCAACTTGTTAAACAACCTCAGCCTCAACAGGTTCGTGATAGACTTCCACAAATTGAGCAGCGCGACGTCTCCAGCAAGGCAAGCAACTCACCAAGATGCAGATTCAACAAATGTTTTTCCCTCTCCCCCCGAAACTCAACGCAATGGAGACAATTGATTCCTAAGGAGGGATGATTGATCCAGGTGGATATCGGTGGCCACCCACCTTTTCCAACTAGCTCAAAATAGTTTTCTGGCAATTTTGGCAATTTACTATTTTTAGCAGGTTTTAACTTCCGAGGCCATTTTGAGGGCCTAAATGAAGGGTTTTAGAGATAGATGTTTTTAAATACAACTAAAGGAATTATTGATTCCCCAAAATGAATCTCCTCGTTGATACCTTTCCAACAAGCTATCATACGCCTAAAACGGAGATCGTATGCAAAAGTTACGACTCTGAGAAGTTGATGTATTAACTTACCCAAACAGGGCCCACATGACTTTTGGTGCTTCATCTCCTAGCATTAGGTTTTTGGATGTCTAGGGTTTTTGGCATTCCTTTTTATTATAAAAATTCCTTCAGAGCCTCATATTAATCATCTTCTTGCAAATGCGAGTAGCCGTCACATCTATTCTCAGAGATAAGATGCCACCATTCTATCGAGTCTTTCACTCTATATTTTACAGTCGCTGTACATTTATTTCATTAATAGAAATCATGTATTATTGTATATTTGTGTTTATGGTTGCATCTCTGATACATTTCTTTCATATTATTGAATATCTGCGATATCTCTATGCATTTATTTATTATATCTCCGATCTCATTTCGTGCCGAAAATAATCCAGATCACCTAGAAAGATTATGTTTTCCATATCAACCCAGCGAGATATGACAATATTTGTGTTCTGATTTGATTCAAAATTACAACTTGAGGTGAAGACTTCTCCAAATTTGGATTTTTCTCTTTCCTTCATCTCCTTGCGTCTTGTTTTTTATAAAAATATTTTGATTTCTTTTTCTGCTGCTTGCATCGTGCCTCCTCTAATTTGAATTCAAATTCTTTAACAAAGTTACTTTTGATTATGTTCCAGTCGAATGTATGTTCAGACACTTATTCGATATTATACCATTTATGTGGTATGTCAGATAATGTATTCATAAAACTGTGTGTCCATACTCATTCATCCAGATATCTTTCTTTTTTCCATTCCTTCTCACATTGTTGAATCTGAGCTACTAGGTCAAACCCTAGTTTGAAAGTCAGGATGTCCAGGTTTATCGATAATTATTTTCCCCCAAATATTTTGACAAAGTATAAAGTGGTAGTGTTCCATGTCTGTAGTCAAGGTGAATGTGTTTCCCACCATCGGGTGTATTGACCCGTGAAATAATCAACTAGACTTTGAATTCTCCTCTGTTCTCTGAACGACTTAGAGACTTCATCGACATGCACCAACATAGAGTTCCATTCACTTAATCGCAGGGGTTTCCTTGCATTTGTATGAGTTAGAATAAGTGTTGGAATTTGATTTATCTTTCTTTATGCCACAATGGGTACAACTTGTACTAAGAAGCATGATTGGGATCTTATTATTGGTATGGATTCTATTGACCAACATTCTTTTTCTTGGGATTCATAATTCTCCATTTTGCAATTGTACAATTTTGTGTTTGAATTTTGTCCTACTGATAAGGGAGACCCAAAAAGGATTTCTCCTTCACTGTTTGGCACAACATTGTCTCTTTGATAATTATTTATTTGATATAGTTTTCTAACTTCCCGAGCTTCATCCCATGTCTCAACCAAAGGTTTTCCTTCCTTTGGATCCACCTGATTATAATTTTATTCTGCTCCCTTTCAATTTGATCCTATCTATTTCAAGGGAGATTGTAGCTCACATGTTTCTTGCCCAAGGTTTGTCGACTAATGTGGGATAGGCATTGATGCCTTCGACCAAGTTGATTACTTCAAAATTGAATATCGTTGATAATCCCCTTATGGATGTTATTATTCTTTTAACGATACCGATTGGTTCATTGAACCTTTGATATGATATCTTTAGGAAATTCATGGTTGGTTGTAGCAGTGGTTTTTTAATTCGAATCTATGTTTCCCTTGGAAGTATGTTTACTTGAGATCCAAAATTGACTATGACTTCCTTGATCATGTGTTCGTTGATTTCTAGGTCGACTTATGGGTCAAATTCGTTGGTATTGTTGGATAACTGAGAGGGGGGGGGTGAATCAATTGTTACCGTGCTTAATCAATTATGATTCTTTTAAAAACTTTACAAGGAACTCAATGATGATGACAATAATCTAGGGAAATAAACATTGACACATTCAACATCAGTCACATATATGAGAAATACAGAGAGAAATATTTCCCGAGGAAACCCATACAGGGTAAAAACCTCTTTTTCTTTATATGATAAGTAATAGTTACATTCTTTACATTATCATACATATGAGCACCAACTCATAATGAGGCTACAACCTTAATTTTGCAAGCTGCTACTTGCTGAGAGCACCAACTCTCTATTTTCTCTAGCACCTACTAGAAGGAAGCACCAACTCCCTGATTTCTCTAGCACCAACTAGAAGGAAGCACCAAATCCCTGTGTTCAATCACCCACTTGAACCTCCGAGGACACTAGTCCTCCCTAGAACCTCCCAACCACCATGAATCATAAATTATTTGTTACTAAAACTTATTACAGCGATATAAAATTATTCAATGGCTTACCGGCCTTGTCATTGTTCTGTTACACTGCTCTGCCCTGTATGCATCAGTGTCTTCTACACACCCCTAGCACTTTCTGTTCTTCTTCCTTTTATTCTTTATGCGCCATATCCCTTCAATGCACCATTCCTTGACTGTGCATTTCTACTCCTACGCTCTACCTCCTTGTACACCCCTGAATTCTCCTACACAGTGAAAACCGTTATCTCTTCTTTGTTCAACATTCTTATAGTCTCTGTTGTCTTTATGCATGCAATATTTGCAATGCCTTTGCATGCTCACTCCGTGCCAAATTCCTCCACAACTCGAGTTCTCTATTTGATCATCATCATGACTCTTCAGCTTCTCTGGTCGTTTTCCACTCGTTCAACATCACTCTATGTTATACCGAGATTCCTCAGCCTCTCTTGAAGTTTGAGACTCTTCATCTTCTCTGTGACAGTCAATCTCACCTTATCTATTCTATTTACAGGCCTCAATGCTCATCCAGCTGTCAATTGCCTCCACGAACATTTTCATCCCTCTTGAAGATTCCCAGAGACTCTTCACCTCCTCTGTCAATCACCCCGAAGTGTCTTCGAGTCCTCTGGCAGAAACCATCAGTGGTTTCTAGCAGTTACACTATGTCGTGCTACAGTAGCCCTCCGATCTTGTTCAAATTCACCTGCACTGTTGGATTGGTTCCATGGGATCTTGCATTCATTTCGACATTTTGGCATTCGACAATTTGGCATTCATGTGAACATGTGTCTTGATACTCCTAGTCGCAATCCCCGAAAAGGAGCTTGGTTTCTCTATCTCTTTCCTCCATCTCTCGCTGATGTGACCAAGGGCTGTGACAAAAACCTTATGCATAAAGCGATTTCGCGATTTTTCATTTCATGAATTTGGAGATGAGGCATCTTGACTCTCCAAGTCACGATCCTCAAAACCCCAAAATGGCATGGGATGAACAGTCCCGATAAACACTTGATCTGACAGCTCATATCATTTTGCGATTTTGCATTTCGTGATTTCGACATTCTTGATGTTCAGTGTTCTTGTCACTTCAAAGTTATGATCTACGAAACTCCAAAATGGAGTCAGATCAACGGTCCAGATCACATCTTGATATGATGGCTGCGATTAAATAACAATTTCGCATATCGCGATTTTGGGATTCCTGTGGTTAATATTCTTTGACATCTCCAACTCTCGATCCAAAAAACTCCGAAATGGAGTGGGATCAATGGTCCAGATCAAACCTTGATCTGACGGCTCAGATCATTTCTTGATTTCGCATATCATGATTTTGGCATTCCTGTGGTTAATATTCTTTGACATATCCAACTCTCGATCCAAAAAACTCCAAAATGGAGTGGGACCAATGGTCCCGATTAAACCCTGATCTGACGGCTCAGATCATTTCATGATTTTGCATATCGCAATTTCAACATTCCTGTGGTTAATATTTCTTGCCTCTCTAAGTCGCGATTCACGAAACTTTGAAATGGAGTGTTTGACATGCTCTGATCTTCTGCCACATGTCCCTCTTGGATCAATGACCAAGATTTTATCAAGACTTCGCAACTCCACAAGCCTTCGTTGAGCCTAATCAACGGTCCATATTTGGCCTCGATATAATGGTTGAGATTATTTTGTGATTTTGCATATCGCGATTTCAAGAGGTGAAAGGCTAGAGCATTTCATACCTTTGACTTTCCAGTCAGTGAAATGATGATCTGTTTCCACATGTCCTTCCCGAAGATGGACGGTCCTCCTACTTTTGGGATTTTGTAAGATCACTTCTCGTAGCACTTTAAAGAATGTGCAGGCTCTCCTGGATCCAACGATGGTCAGACCCTGCGCTCGGATCTAATGCCCGAGATCTATCCTCCATATCTGCGCGCTACTCTTGTCTACATTGAGATCTGACAGCCATCGGGAATTCTGAATTGTTGATCCAATGATCATTGTTGCTTCTCCTCCCAATTATCACCGCATTGTTGATCATTCTCTTGTACTCAAGCCATCATCGCTGATGTACTTGCCATCAATGAAAAGCATACGCTTCCTGTAAAACATACCAACAATCTCCCCCTTTGTCATTGGTGGCAACTAAGGCACCCAAATTCTTTTCTCCCCCTTTGACATCAATGTCAAAGAAGAGACATGCTCCCCCTGAGCTGTTGCAGTAATTTTAGGAGGCATTAGATATTAAAACAATACAAAACTCCCCCTAACAAGATG
>JZKD02S1745498.1:291918-306997 GCA_000966675.3 Picea glauca | reverse complement strand
AGAGGGGCCTTATTGGTTGAATTTCCTTCATGGCTTGACATGTTTAAGCTCTAGGATCTACCCTTAGATAAAAGGGGTCGGATCTGATACCAATTGTTGGACAATTGAGAGGGGGCGGGGGTGAATCAGTTGTTACCGTGCTTAAAAAATTATGCTTCTTTTAAAAAATTTACAAGGCACTCAATGATGATGACAATAATGTAGGGAAATAAACGTTGACACATTCAACATTAGTCACATATATGAGAAACACAGAGATAGATATTTCCTGAGGAAACCCATACAGGGTAAAAACCTCTTTTTCTTTATATGATAAGTAATAATTACATTCTTTACATTATCATACATATGAGCACCAACTCATAATGAGGCTACAACCTCAGTTTTGCAAGCTACTACCTGCTAAGAGCACCAACTCTCTATTTTCTCTAGCACCCACTAGAAGGAAGCACCAACTCCCTGATTTCTCTAGCACCAACTAGAAGGAAGCACCAACTCCCTGTGTTCAAGCACCCACTTGAACCTCCGAGGACACCAGTCCTCCCTAGCACCTCCCAACCACCCTGAATTATAAATTATTTGTTACTAAAACTTATTACAACGATATAAAATTATTCACTGGCTTACCAGCCTTGTCGTTGTTCTGTTACACTGCTCTGCCCTATCTACATCAATGTCTTCTTCACACTCCTAGCACTTTCTGTTCTTCTTCCTTTTATTCTCTATGTGCCATATCCCTTCAATGCACCATTCCTCGACTGTGCATTTCTGCTCTAGAACTCTGCCTCCTTGTACACCCCTAAATTCTCCTACACAGCGACAACCCTTATCTCTTCTTTGTTCAACATTCTTATAGTCTTTGTTGTCTTTGTGCATGCAATATTCGCAATGCCTCTGCATGCTCACTCCGTCCCAAATTCCTCCACAACTCGAGTGCTCTGTCTGATCATCATCATGATTGTTCAGCTTCTCTGGTCGTTTTCCACTCGTTCAACATCACTGTATGTTATACTAAGATTCCTCAGCCTCTCTGGCAGTTTGAGACTCTTCGTCTTCTTTGTGATAGTCGAGCTCACCTTCTCTGTTCCAGTTATAGGCCTCAATGCTCATCCAGCTATCAATCACCTCCACAAACATCTTCATCCCTCTTGAAGATTCCCAGAGACTCTTCACCTCCGCTGCCAATCACCCCGAAGTGTCTTCGAGTCCTCTGGTAGAAACCATTAGTGGTTTCTGGCAATTACACTGTGTCGTGCTATAGTAGCCCTCCGATCTTGTTCAAATTCACCTGCACCATTGGATTGGTTCCATGGGATCTTGCATTCATTTTAGCATTTCAACATTCGACAATTCGACATTCGTGTGAACATGTGTCTCGACACTCCCAGTCCTGATCCTCGAAAAGGAGCTTGGTTTCTCTAGCTCTTTCCTCCATCTCTCGCTGATGTGACCAAGGGCTGTGACCATAGCCTTATGCATAAAGCGCTTTCGCAATTTCACATTTCATGAATATGGAGATAAGGCATCTCGACTCTCCAAGTTGCAATCCCCGAAACCCCGAAATGGCATGTGATCAACGGTCCTGAACAACACTTGATCTGACGGCTCAGATCATTTCGCGATTTCTCATTTCATGATTTCGACATTCTTGATGTTCAGTGTTCTTGTCACTTCAAAGTTCTGATCCGTGAAACTCCAAAATGGAGTCGGATCAATGGTCTAGATCACATCTTGATCTGACGGCTGCGATTAAATCACAATTTTGCATATTGCAATTTCGGGATTCCTGTGGTTAATATTCTTTGACATCTCCAACTCTCGATCCACGAAACTTTGAAATGGAGTGGGATCAATGGTCTAGATCAAACCTTGATCTGATGGCTCAGATCATTTCGCGATTTCGCATATCGTGATTTTGGCATTCCTGTGGTTAATATTCTTTGACGTCTCCAACTCTCGATCCGCGAAACTCTGAAATGGAGTGGGATCAACGGTCCAGATCAAACCTTTATCTGATGACTCAGATCATTTCATGATTTTTCATATCACAATTTTGACATTCCTGTGGTTAATATTCCTTGCCTCTCCAAGTCGCGATTCATGAAACTTCGAAATGGAGTGTTTGACATGCTGTGATCTTCTGCCACACTTCCCTCTTGTATCAACGGTCAAGATTTTATCAAGACTTCGCAACTCCACGAGCCTTCGTTGAGCTTGATCAATGGTCCATATTTGGCCTCGATCTAACGGTTGAGATTATTTCGCAATTTTGCATATCGCGAGTTCGAGAGGTGAAAGGCTGGAGCATTTCATACCTTTGACTTTCCAGTCAGCGAAATGATGATCTATGTCCACGTGTCCTTCCTAAAGATGGACAGTCCTCCTGCTTTTGAGATTTTGTAAGCCCACTTCTCCTAGCACTTTAAAGAACGTGCAGGCTCTCCTGGATCCAACGGTGGTCGGGCCCTACACTTGGATCTAACGCCCGAGATCTATCCTCCATATCTGCGCGCTCCTCTTGTCTACATTGAGATCTGACAGCCATCGGAATTCTGAATTGTTGATCAAACGATCACTGTTGCTGCTCCTTCCCATTATCACTGCATTGTTGATCATGCTCCTGTACTCAAGCCATCATCGTTGTTGTACTTTCCATCAATGACAAGCATACGCTACCTGTAAAACATGCCAATAGGTATGTCTTTCTTGAGACAACTGGCACAGACTTTTAATAGATCTTTGGTCTTCTTTATATTCCCTTAGAATACTCAGTGGATCAATCAAGAAAACGACCAAATACTTTCATTTTAGTAGCTGTATAAATTTGTCTAACGTCGTGTCATAAATGTTTGTATGTTCCCCCTTATTTTTTTTTATCTTGGTTGATATTTTGAAGAATTTCATCGTTTCCTGCATTAGTTTGTCCCGTTGATTTGGATCAGGGTATATATGTCATTCTTTACTTTGTCGACTTGTTGAGTATGGATAAATATCTTCACCATCTCCTGAACATGTTACCACATGAAGGTTCTTTGAATTCATAATCTCTTGTTTTGGCATTGTGTGCCATATATTTACATTTCTTTTGTTCATAATGTTTTCTAGTACAATCAGATAGTTATCTAGGGAATGATCTCCTACTCCAAAAATATTACAGAACTTGAGATCATTTCTGTCTTTGATGGGACAATCTTGGCTTATATGGTCATCTTTCCAATAATTGAAGCAATAATAACTTCATTTGCCACGTCCTCTACCAAACTTTCCTCGTCCTCTGCCTCGACCTTGATAACCACCTCAATCTTTTCCTCTGTATCCATTTCCATTTGCTTGGTTGACATGTTGGTCGACCACCTTTGTATGATATACTAAGTGAATATTTGGTCTGTTCTTTCCATTTAGTTGACATTCCTAAGTGGAATAATTATTTTCTTCGCATATATGGCACCACTTGGGGTGTGCATTCCTTAGATTGTGTAGGCTATTTCAATCTGGATGTGTTTGACTGTTGGGTCCAGTACATCATTGAATTTGCAGTAATATTTTGTGTGACCCTCACTTGAGAAAACAATACACTAGAGTTTTTTGTGTGCAATAAACATGCTTTTGATTGATTGTTGTAGCTCAGTGAGCTTGTCTTCTAGTCTTTTTTTAATGATTGTCGAATATAGGGTGCCTTTGTCATCCATTTCAATTCGTTGTGCTTTTTTCATTATGTCTTCGCATGACTAAAGATTGTACATTTAGAGGGGAATTCTGATCTTTTCTATTAATCCTTCTACATACCATTGTACCAACAACTTTTGTCGATTGCGTAAGGGATTTGAATTAATAAATATTTAAACCTCTTGTCATATTCTCAGAATATTTATCCCAGGTTTGGCTTGATTTCTTTGAGTTTTTGTGTTGTCAAGTGATTGCTATCTTGAGTTTTGAAGAACTTGAGGAAGCTTTGCTTTATATATTCCTTTGAGCATTGTTGATTTTCTGTATAATTCATAAACCATGTAAGTTCTCTGGCTCAAAGGGTGACACCAAACTGTGCCATTTGTTTGTCCTCATCAGTTATGTCAGCTACATCCCAAAATTTCTCGCAGATGAACCAATGTCGCTTAGGGTTTTCATCGCCTTTGTAAATTAGGATATGATTTAGACCCATATTTTCTTTCAAGAATTTATTTGAAAATGGAATTATAGTAATAGTTTGTTTTGAGGTTGACTGAGAGGTCGGATTACTTTCTTGATTCAGGTTTTTGGTTTTTGACTTAACCAATTCAATTGCTAACTATGCAAGCTCTTTTCTTGGGATTTGAGCATCTGTCTAACAAAACTTATCTAAATATTCGATGAATCATCCTCTACAAGATTGTGATGGTTCATTTTCACTATCTATTGAATTGGAATCTTCTAAAAGTAGATTCAACATGGGGGTGGCATCCGTGGGATATCTTACATGAAGAAGTATATATTCTAGTTGATTTTCACCATTTTCTTATGCTTCAATTAGCACTATATCTCTTATTTTACCAGTGTTATCAGTTCGACACCTCACCCACCGTGACTATGTATCTATGTGAAGTATTTGGTAGAGGAAGTTTGCAATATGCAGGATATGAATTTTGACAGGAGAAAGTTGAAATGTAGGTCTCGAATCATCTATCTCCATGTCGACTTAGTCATCAGATTGTTGGGAACCATCAGACACTTTACTCAATTGCAATCTTCTACTCCTCCCAGGACCCGTCAGGGCTCTCTCAAGGGATACTCTAGTGATCTGCCGCACCTGGGTAGGTCTTATATGATATTTTCGTAGATCCCCCTCATTTGACAACTCTTATCATTTATTTTTCCATTTATCCCTCTCTATTTTTTAAATGTCCTCTGATGGTTTATGAATCTGTGTTCGACGTGAAAATTTCTCATTTGAATTAGTTATCTTTCTCTCAGCTTCCCATATTTTCTACTTGGGTGTGGCTCAAATTCAATTCATCTTTTATATTTAACTTCAACTTTGACTTATCTCATCCAATGGGTCATCCAACCCCCTGATGTTGACTCGACTTACTCATGGTCGATAATTTACAATTTCACATTTTGTATGCCCATTTCTTTAGAAAGTACTCCCTGTTGGCGCAAGTTTGATCATACCAGGGTCCTTCTCAGGTTACCAACAAAAGGTGCCGAGTAGTCTAGAGAGATGAAATTTTCATCTCCTCCAAAGAGAAGAAGTCTCACCTGAAGCACTGCTGAGACAAATAGATAGGGAAGGGAAAGGAAAACACTTAGGAGGATTCATAGAACCTTCAAGATTCATCCTGATCTTGCACAAGACATATAACTATCAAACATATCTGAACTCATGTGTGCAAGAACTAAACCTACTTATGTTGCGGAAAAGAATTTAAACATAGATCCATCATGTGGAACTTATAAACCATAAAGAAGTACTATAACGCATGAGTAAAACACATAAATACACAACATATTTTGAAAATTTAGATCCTTCTTCATATTATATTTAGAATCTTTCTTCATTTACAAGATCAGAGACACACAATAGTGCTCTGTTACAGAACCTTGGCCCTAGAATTATGTCATAGAGATATAACTCTCAAAATGGTGTACAAATTACATTACTGACTCAGAACTCTGACCTTTCAGCTGCATACAATAACTCTGACATCAACCTAATAGTAAGGGAAAGATCGAACTGAACCCAATCACAATTCAGCTAAGCCAACATCTAACCCATTTACAATCATATTCCTCCCTATATATAAGCTAATTTGTGTCTTATGTCTTGGTTCACACACTTTCTTGTTCTGTTGCAACCACTTTTGCTTTGCTGGTGTTGCGCTGTCCTTTTTGCAACTGATTTCTATTTATTTTTCTTTCTCTATTGTCCAGCTTCTTCTGAAGCTTGGGCATAGGGTACTCGGCCAAAACTTGCACAATTCCTTATCCCAAAAATGAAGGGCCCAATAGGATCCGACCATAAACCTTGACTTGCCCTTGAGTCAAGTTCTTGGTTCTTTCGCAACTTCTAGGAGCAGCTATTGTTTTTCCTTGTCCTCCTTTTATTCTTTCTTTTATTCTTCTGTTTGTGCTTTCTCTTATTTTGCCTCATCAAATGAAGGGCCCAACTCTGGGACCAACTCCAAGGCCCTCTTCCTCACTCCTTGAAAGCTTCAAACTTTATCCTACCACTTCTTGGCAAGGAGTGATGCCTTTGCTACGAACTGTTGGGTCACCTCTGTACTACAACCCTTTGGCTTGGATGCAACCAAAGAGTTCCACTTAGAATCTATTGTTGCATCAAATTGATGCATCTGCTTGTACACTGTCTGAATGACAGGATGAAAGTCGCACAACTCCTTCTTTGCTACGGATTGCACCTCAAATAGGGAATTCAGTTCATTGTTTGCCTGCTGGATCTGGTCAAAATTCTATTTTTTCTCCAGCAGATCGATTGTGGCTACAACTTCTTAATTCAACACCTAGATTTTGGTGCGCAAATCCTCCAAGACCTGGTTGCGTCTAGCGATGATGCCCATCTAATTGTTGATTTCCATGAAAATATTTTTGCACTCAACTATGTGCTTATGTTGTGATGCTCGAGCATTGTTTCCTTGCAATACTATCTTCTCCATCTACTCCCGTAGATTCTAAGGCCGTTTCTCTTCTTCTTGCTAAGTTTTCTACAAATGCACTTCCAGATGCTAAGCACAAATGGACAGTTGTGTCCATGCTCCTTAGAGTAGCTCAATCTGATGCTCTGACTCTCCTGCATTGTTGGCTTTGGGAAGTTGGGGTGCGACCTTTCAAATCTTCGATGAGGCTTCAACAAGCCTTTCCTACACTCTTTCTAGTTTTCACTCAACTTGGATCTTTCCATGCACTTCTTATGTCTTGCATGCTTGCATAAGGGGCACTTCATCCCTTATGTATTTGGAAGACCTCTTGGGTTGCTGGAGCCTCTGCTCTAGTTGATCAGTGGATGCTCTAATCATTCTAGTCAATTGTGTCACTGGCCACTATGCAAGGTTAGCGGGAGATGGTGCTACATCATTGGGTTCTCAAGTCTCCAGTGGAAGTCCACTGGACACTAAGTTTTCTAAGGGATTCTCTACTTCCTCCTCCCTTGCGAATGGTCCTGGAACTAGCCTTAACCTCAACACTGATGTAAAAAGTGTCAGAACCTCTGTTATGGCCAAGCAGAGTTGCAACAACTCTGTGCAGTACTGAGGGTTTTGGAGAACCATCTCCATCTGTTCCTGTGTGGGTGTCATGCTCTGCCCAGATGTTGACTCTGGTTCCTTATGAACCTCTGGTATCTCCTGCTCATTTCTTACATTTTCTTCCTGCGTTGCACTTTCTTGGCCACCCTTAACCTTGGTTGTTGAGGGGATGTGCTGGGTACTTTGAGCTTGCGGCTCCTCCAATATTTGGGTATCCTTTTCTGGCACAAAAGGCACAATCTTCTAGTCTTGGATGTCCGAGTTTGGACCAGTCAGCTGCAGGCTCTGCTATGGTACTTCATGGTTTGGACTAGAAACTTCTGGTCTCGTCTCAGGAAACTCCTCGATTGTTTTTGGGAGTTCTTTCTCTTCTTTATTTTGGGGATCAATTTTCATCATTTCTAGATTTGTGGTTTGGGGTGTACTGGTGGTTTCTGGGGGTGGTGAATGGGGTTGTAGTGGTGACGGAGGGTTCTCCGTAATGATGGTGGATGGAAAGGTGTCAGGCTCAGGGTCATCCTGAATATGGATGATGGGGGTTTCTCTGACCGATGCGTAGGCATGGGGGATGACCGACTAAATGAGTTTGGGGTTCATAAATTTACTTGACTATACCCCGGTTTTGAGCTTCTTTGCCACTGGTTTTGTGTTGAACGCAACACTCAGGATCTCGTTGACATCCTTTCCTATCAACATGAATTTATCTGGTAGTGGATGGAAGACTGACAATATTATTTTCTTACGCTCCATTAGTTGCATCTCATCTTCCTCCTTAGAGTCCGACTGTGCCAGAGATTCTTTCTTCTATGGCTCTGACCCTGTGCTCAGTCCTACCCCTGCTTCTTTGCCTTTTCTCTTCAGTAGCTCGATAGGCATAATACAATGCATCCTCGACTTGCATGGGTTATGTTTAACTCCCAGCCATGACATTACCTCTTTTTCAAAGGCCTCCTCATCTAGGTAGAATGACAAAGTCCTCGAGTGGAAATCATCCCTGTTAGCATGTCTTGGCCATACGAATGTATAATTTTGGTCCATACTGAAAGAAATGTTCCTCATGTTGTAGTTGAGGATCTCATGTGGAATGCACAGCCTCTGTGTTTCATCTATAATCCCATTGTACCACTTAGAGAATGTTGTGGTGTTGAAAGATGTATTCTCTTAATCCGTCCTGGACTGTCAGGGCTCGAACATCTTCGTAAGGTGCCCCTTTTCTGCTAGCGCCGATGGTCTTCCCACAGGTGGTTTCCACTTGAACATCACGAATGCCATCAATAGATATCTGTAGGTGAAGGTGCCTCCCTTCTCCTGGGGTTCCTCTCAAGCCACTAGTAGTTTCTCCAGCAGGTAACTACACTAGTTGAATACAACGCCATTGGCATAAAAGTCTGCTACTGAAAATGCATCTAGCATACATTCTCCCTTGTAATATGACCTCATAAACTTGTTGGATATGATGTAACAACTAGTCCTGACTATCTCTGGTAGTATGGGGTCAATGTTTGTTGTGTGCCCCCCCTCTGAGTGTGCAATATTTCATAGAGGCTGGGATCTCCTTTCTTTTTTACGTGCTTACTAGGACCTTGGAATCCCTTCGAGACATCCTCACCTTCGAGGGACAATCCAGTAAGCTAATGGATGTATTCAGCATGTATTGGGTACCGCCTATCCAACCAGAGACTTCGGTCATGCACCCTACTGATAAGGAATTTGGTGCACCGCCCAACATCACCAGTGGCACGGAATACTGGTAGGTCTCTGAGGTTCATGATAGTCGAGTTGAATAGGTTGATAAATTATGGTTTTGGCATGAATTACATGCCTCCAAACTCGTCTGGATCTATATCCCAGAAGACGTCTATATTCATCTTGGGGAACAAGACCGGATCTGTTAAGTCAAGATCAAGGAGCTTGACCTACTCCAACTTCCCCTTGAGATCACCCATGACCTCGACTCTGGGGTCGCAGGGCTCATCTAGTACCGCATATTTAGACATGGTGCTTCCACTTCCTGTGGATCTTGGCATTGTGTATTATGATTTATCACAACTTCTGCGACGAGATAAGGACTAAGGATCATGACTACGGGTTTCTTAACTGCACAGGTTTCTCGCTCTACAAAATTAGGAAATTTCTAAGTTCTTTGAAAATGATGCTTTCTACGAAGAGTTCTCAGAGCCTTACACTTGGGCTTAGTGGGCAAGTTTAGCAATAACTGTTGTTCATCATGACCATATGGATGCAACTTGGATCTGATTTTTCCGATGAGAAGGGTTAATGGGGTAAATCCTATTGGGCGATTCAGGCATTTACTTGTGCAAGTTGGATAGGGACGTGGTCGGTTTCATACCTTTCTGTTTGACGGGTGGGAATCCCAACTTGAATACCGATGGCATATTCACATTGTTAGGCGATTTATATGTACTAAAAAAGACACTAAACTACCCTCAATTAAATTTTCAACCTAGGGTAAGTAAACTTAGAGTTGTAGCAAAATATATGCCAAAGGTAAACATCTAGTAGGAGTATAATCTAATTAATAAAAGGAACTATCTAAGACTAATATATTCAAGCAAACCTATCTAATGAGAAAACCCTACTAAGAAACTTGAAACTAGGTAACCTAAGTACTTTTGGGCCAAGGACTGATGGATAGTTCCTAAGAAAGCAAGTAAAAACCCTATTCAAAGTAAACTAGTTCATGACAATAAGAAAAGGTAAACTACTAAGCATACTAAGCAAATGATGAAAGCAAACTACTTTTAACATGCCAACCTACATTCAATGAGCAACTACCCTATGAAAGCAATTAAATAAGCAAGTAAGAAAAATAACCTATCTAACCTATTAAAGAAAATAGACAAGTAAGAAAAGACACCTAAATAACCTACTAAAGAAAAAGACAAGTAAGCAAAGACAACTATCTATCCTACTAAAGCAAAGGGACAAGTAAGCAAAGACTTCTCATTGAACAACTATCTAGCCTAAGAGGCAAGTGAAATAAATGCTTGATGCAAAATTATTTCTAATGCATGAGATGAAATCCGTTTTATTGAAAGCAATGAGGACTACCAACTAAATGGCTAATTTACAATAAACAAAACTTCTCTTAACTCTATGGAAGCAAAAGACTAACTACCCTATAACAATAAAAAAACTATATTCTAACCTATGAAAGCAAGAAACTATCTTTTCTGATCTACAAAAGCAAGAAACGATCTTTAATTTATGAAACACTCAAATGTAATGTTGGTGGTTGTGTGAATGCCTTTGGTGGTGACGGATGATATCTCGATGACACTTGACAACAAAGGACAATTCCAATGATATAAACTCAACACTAATCTCAATGGCAAAATGAAAGGTATGTATTAAACAATCCAACGAAAAATTTAGCCATGACAAAAGTAATGTTAAATACCTTGCATATTCATGTATAAACCATTAACATCATAATGAGATCATCATTATCTAACTAAGGAATTTAATTGCATTTTAATCTATGAAAGGAAAGTGCATAAAGGAAAACTATGCTATGTCTATTCTAATCATTCAAGCTATGATGAATTAAAAACATAAATTAAACTATGATATCAAGAAGTAAATTGACAATTACATTAACCAATAACAGAGCAAATGAAATCTATCTAAAACTGAAGTAAGCAAACTATAACTAAGAATGGGAATTAAATCTATCCATCCATCAACATCCTTGTCAAAGAAACCCAAGTTAAAACTCTGTTCTATCTAATTAAAAATCTATTTTAAACTAGACTATAAAATCATAAAAGAAAGTATGATCTAACGTCTAGCTGCACACGGGGTTAGTGTAGAAACTTGCAAGTTTGTTCCTAATCTACAAAACTAATACATGCTAACACATATCATCATCTAACCTACAAAATAAAAGCAAGACAATTAAGCTACAACAAATTAATCAATTAGATAAAACACACACATGTACAGGAAATAAGAAAGAGTAGTTAAATTAAGAAATTGCATAAACAACAGAAATACAATCACCATACTGCTAGTGGTTCCCCCAGCAAGCCGTGGCTACCTTCTACAAGCACACCATGAACTTCAACAGGCCGAATTCACCATGAAAGCATGAAAACACAGTTCTGGCACAATTCTGGCAATGTGAAATGTCAAAACAGAGTAAAAACGAGTTTCTGACAATTCTAATTCTTATGCTACTTGGTTAAAAATATAATGACCATCCTATCGGTATTTATAATTTTACAACCCAGGTGGTCGACCACAGGAGGGTCAAAACACCTCTAAATTCAACAAATTACAATAAATGCAGCCATAACTAACAAAACAAAGGAAGCCAATAATCACCCTCTTTGGATAACTGAAATCGAGTTGTCTTGAGCTTAGTAGCTAGAGGGGGCGATGATAAAAATAACCCATGTGCCCGATTTGTCCATCACTGGCTGCCAATACCATAACCGCCAACTTGCCTTGCATTTTTGTGCAATACTGGGTGCTGGAACGAGTGTCGGATCGGGTACCGGAACGAGTGCTGGAACGAGTGTCGGATCAAGTGCCAGAACTGGAAACATGGTGCATTTTTCCCTGTAACAGCAGAAAAACACAAATTAACTCTTGGAAACCATAAAACATGATGAATTAAACTTGATTTAATCATAAAACACAAATTACATGTACCTTATGCCGATTATACCATTTTATCATAAAATTCTTCAAAAAGCTCCTTCAAAATGTGCAAAACATATATGTACATGCGGAAAAAATGTATAATAACTGTCATAAAAATGATCATATCTCGGGCCCAACATTACCCCCACACCTACGACTGTGCAGGTCCCACTGCAAACAAAAATAATTTACCCCTCGTGACTAGGCTTGCTGAGAAGGATCAACTTTGGAAGCCTCTCCTTCTTGCTGTGTAGACTTAACCTTGTGCATCTTCTATTTCTTCAATTATTCTCTGAGGCTGCGGTTAGATTTAGTCATTTCATCAACCAACCATTGAAGGGAATTGACCTTTGCCTGAAGTACTGCATTATCATGATGAAGGTGTGTATCTATTGTCTTCCTTTCCTCCAACTGTTGGAGAAGTTGATGATTTTCCTTTTGTATCTCCTCTATGGTTGGGGCATAATCAATGATCTCCGAGGAAGGCTTAGATCCTTTGAGGGATGTGGGAAATCTATTAGTTTTAGGATCTAGATTGGGCATAGGTGAAGTAGGAGTGATGGGAGATTGGAAAGGTGAGGTAGGTTCTGATTTTGTTTTCCTTAGTGGCTCTAAGCCATCTATAGAGACTTCCCTAAGTTTCTTATGAGGGATCTCAAGATTGGAGGACACTTGGATGGGATCCGAAGTAGGTGGAGGTTTTGCATAAGGCTTGGTTCTTGTGCTCCGGGTACTCTTCTAAAAGGGTCCCTTACCAAATCGATTGGCTCCCCTCTTGTTTGTAAGAATTATGGGAAAGTCTTGCTGCATTACTTCTTGGATATTTTTAGGTGTAGGATCAAGAGAGAGTGAAGGCATTGGGGGGTCAACAATAGGCTTCTTTTGGTATTTTCTCTTGGTCTTTTTCCCCGATGAAGAAGTAGGGATATCAACAAGCTTTTGGTATTGTTCCGGCAAAGAGAGGGTTTGTGCAAGGGAGTTTGGAGTTCTTGGAGTGTGAGGCTTGGATGGAGAGATAGTTTTTAGGCTAAGCGGCTTTCTTTTGGTCTTAACT
Organism: Picea glauca; assembly: GCA_000966675.3. Taxonomy (NCBI): domain Eukaryota; kingdom Viridiplantae; phylum Streptophyta; class Pinopsida; order Pinales; family Pinaceae; genus Picea; species Picea glauca. The sequence continues at coordinate 294,037 of JZKD02S1745498.1, read as the reverse complement.
GTCAAGTGGGGGTTTGCAAATTGGTAGATAAAGGTATGCCAATTTTGCCCCTATTTCTCCAATTCAGTAAGAACGAGGAGTTTGATCAAACCATGGTGGAAGAGACTATTGTGGGGGTTAGTCACATTTTTCCTCACTTGAGAGGAGATATTCTCCAATCTTTTGAGAAAATAAAAGGGAAAGTTCAAGGGTTTATTGAACAGAAAATGAGCCAACAATCTAAAATGACAAGCTTTGAAGGTGGAGTATCTACCTTCACATGTAATTAACCTTGTGATGACGATGAGGGGATTGACCAATTCTGTATTTATCCACTCATTAGAATACCCTTTCGCTCCTGAAATTCTCTCGAATTCAGGCTTAAACGCCCTGTTGTAACTTGAGTGTGGTAATTGATGATTCTTGAACCATCTATCTCCCATTCTTGGGAGTTTTGTTGCAGCAGCAATTGAATCTTCTGTGACTGAAAAGTTGAGAGACCCTACATGTTCTATCTTTCCATCAAAACTAACTGCAAATTGCATAGAAAGAACATCATCATGGCCTTGCAAACTATATAGAAATGCCCCCCAGCCAGCACGCAAGAACACTTCTTTGCACTGTGTGAATTCTGGAATGGAAAACAAGTCTGCATAGGAGGAGGGTTTGTATCTCCTGGGCATTGTGACAGAGTTTGAATTCACCAAGCAAGGGAGAAATCGAGCCAAGAAATGACACAGATTGGGCATGGTCTGAGTGTGATTGTAATAGAGGGAAAATTTTACTAAGCAAGGGTGCGAACAGGCCAAGAGATGGCACGCGTTTAGCACAGTCTGAGTGCAATTAGAACAGAGGGTGAATTTGGCAAAGGTTGGGCACGATTCCTTAATGCAGGGCAGAGAAAATGGCAAGGGAATATGAAATAATAGAGTGCCCAACCCGATTTTGGATGCACTTAAGGTGGAGTGAGTTACACACATATGCACGCGTGCTACCATGTGTGAAGAATTCAAATTCAAAGGCTCAATTTTTGGCAATGGACTGGTGCATAATTAGATCAATGTCCAAGTCTTTTGACTTGGACATTTGATCATAACCATATGAGGCATATTTTAATCAATGACTGCAACCAATGTAATTGAATATAATTGAATTCTGGTTACCTGGAATCTAGGATAGTTACTGGTATGCAATTAAATGGCACTTCAAACAACATCTCATCTAACACCTCATATGGTACTTCATCCGGTACCCCTATGTTAAGTGCATTTTCACCCCTTATAATGGATAGCCTGCAATTTTGAAGTGTTTTTGACAACCATAGTGGTTAATGAGCAGAGGTAGAGTGCTCCATGCTCACTCATTCTTCTTGCATATGACATATAATGTCAAAACCTATAATGAACAGGTTATAGAAAGCATACAACATGTATTGTCAAACCTACAATATGCAACTTGTAATGGAAGATAACCAATAAAGAGTGCTTTGTTAAATAACCAATAAAGAGTGGTATGTTAAGCATGAGTTCAGTAATGTATAGCACACAAGAGTTAAGCATTTAAAAATAACATGAATATCAATGTAATAACCTGTATCATGGTAATAATACAAAAATTCTTGCAAAGACTCTTTTATCTAGGCAATGATCATGTGTCAGCTCATGAGCCCCTCCCCCACACCTAAGTATTGTGACACCTCATAATCAAAAGTATAGGAAACTAGTCAGTATCCCCCAATAGCCGAAGATTTATAGTATGTCAAGTGTAATGATGAAATTTCATAGATTGGTCTAACGAGACAATTAGAAGATGGCCCCACCTATAGGATAAGAGATCTTATATATAGATAAGAAGAGGTAGGCATGAGAGTTTCAAGATAGTATTAAAGTTATTTCCCAATGGAAAGTGTATGGAGTTCATTATCCTTAGCTTAACCACACATACTTCATGTCAGATTTGTCTGCAAGTAATGCCATGTTAGAAAAATAGGACCGCGGAGCAATAAAATAAAACAAATGTGGAAAGAAAACACAGAAGATACACAATACAAGAGAGACACAGATTTACGTGGTTCACCCAGTGTGGGCTATGTCCACCAGAGAAATTGCCAGGTCCTTTCTTTATTATTATCCAGCAAAAT
>JZKD02S1745498.1:276563-291908 GCA_000966675.3 Picea glauca | reverse complement strand
ACCTTCCGTTGGAGGGAGAGGGAATCCTTATCTCTTCCCTCAGTGTGTACTCTGGTTTTGCTAATAGATCAAGCCTGGAACCATTGTGGACTTCCTTGTCTCATGTTTGATATTTTTGTTTATTTCCGAATCATTATTTGCTTCACAGTTGTTAGATTAGATTATTTTCTGTTTTGTTTTTCTGCTTTTTATTAACACTCTTGCTGCTATAGCTGTTCTGCCTTGGTGAACCCTGCAAGGCATGCAGAGCGGTCTCTATTTTTCTCACCCGCTGACAGATTGACCAAGAACACTCTGGTTATTTTATGATGTTTATATATGGTTTTTATCTTTTTGTGTCTTATGGATTCTGTGTGCAAAGATGTATTTACATGTTTATGTCCTTGTTCTGCTATATGTGGGCAAGATGCCAATCTAAAATTTGATTAGCTAGAGTATTTGTAATTTGGTTTAATCTCCTAGGAACATGAAAATATGTAATATAATCAAAGTTTCGTTCTAAGAGACGTACCCTAAGGAATCATTGGTGTAAATTTGGATCATGAACCTAGTATACTCTGTTTAGCCGCGACACAACCAGTTGAGCATCGAGATAGACCTGGAGATGAGAGATACCCAATGACAAGGCGTCACGAAGCAACTCAATAACTGAACTATACTTGGCGACATTATTTGTGGTGTCACCTAAGCATATACCTTCAGAAGATAACAATTGACCCTATGGTGTAAATATTACCCAAGCTGCGGAGGCAAGCCTACGCGTGTGTCGACTAGCACTGTATGCATACCCAACGAACACCTTGGACTCACTTGACATCTACCATATTGAAGAAAGATAACATCAATGACACATCCATAACACTTTTAAAAGAAACTTAAAAAGTAATAGTACAAAGACTATACAAATGTTACAAAAGGTTACCCACAGTGACCTATCTATGAGTAATACTTCTTGAGGTAGAGCCTATTTCTAGGCTCCACCAAAGCATTCCCTTCAAAATAAACCAAATTATAAGTGCCATTTTTTAATACCTCTTTGACAATGAAGGGTCTGAACCACATGGGTTTAAACTTTCCTGCCCCCAGGGGGTCCTTGTCTTGGTCATAGACCAGGACAAGGTCGCCTTCAGAGAAAATCCAAGGATGAATGGACCTATCATATTGACACTTGATCTTATGTTTGTGAGCCTCGTTGGCTAGGGCCGCATCATGACACTGCTCATCAAGCTACTCAAGGTATACTAACCATTCTTCAAGTGGAGACATGTCTAGAAATAACTATACTACCAATTTCAGAGATGGGATTTGACATTTGATGGGCAAGACTGCCTCCAGCTCGTAAATGAGTTGAAAAGGTGAGAAACCGGTTGCAGTCTTAATAGATGTTTGGTAAGCCCATAATGCCGAGTATAACATCAAATGCCAATTTGAATTGGCTGACTTGATAGTTCGTTGTAGAATCATCTTAAGAGTTTTGTTTACATCTTCCACCTGCCCATTGGCTTGGGGGTAGTAAGGTGATGAATGTTCCTACCGTAACCCAAGATTTGATGTTAATTCGGTCATCATTTGGTTCTGAAAGTGACTTCCATGGTCAGTGACAATCTCTCTCAGGACGCCAAACCTTTCTATGATCTGGTTGAATAAGAAGAGAGCTGCAGTCTCTCCATCATTTTTAAACATTGGCATAGCTTCAACCCACTTAGTGAAGTAGTCAAAAGCTATGATGATATAGTGATGCCCCCTTGATGACAGGGGGTTTCATGTAGTGTAATCAATCCCCCACTTAGTGAAGGGACCAACTGTGATTACAGGAAACATAAGAGCGGGATGTGCCCTCATCTTCCAAGAAAAGATTTGGCACGGATGGCACTTCTTGACCGATTCGATACAATCTTTGATAAGTGTGGGCCAGAAGTAACCTACTCATAGAATCTTTTGGGATGTTGCCAACCTAGATAAATGACTGCCACAAGCTCCAGTATGGAAATCGTTGAGCACTATGATGGCCTCCTCATGAGTGAGACATCGACGCAAGATGCAGTCTACACCTCTTCGATACAACGTATCATCGAGTATGAGATAATTCTTAGCCTGATGGCATATCCGTCGATGCTCGTCACAAGAAGCAGAGGTGGGGCACTTCAAAGTCTGGAGATAGATAAGCATATCTCTATACCAGGGGTCTGAAGATGCAATAAAAAACATATCCCCCCAAATAGGATATTCCTCAGGCACAACGTCACCTGACTCAACTGGAAGTTTTGAAATAAGCTCTGCGAAGACTAATGACTTTTTGGACTTTGCTGAAACGAAGTCTAAGTCAAATTCTTGGAGGATGACTATCCATCTACTGATTTTTCTACCTATAACTCATTGTGTCAACATGTACTGGAATGGATTCACAACAACAATGATGGTGGTCTTGCGAAACAAAACATAGTGACGGAACCGTTGAACAACATGAACTGTTGCCAACGCAAGTTTTTCGATATGAGAATAATTGATTTCTGGTCCTACGAGGCCTCAGCTCAGGTAATAGATCACGTATTCTGAAAATGAATCATCTTCCTGAATTAAAAACATGCCTATGGTTGACTCTGCAGTAGCTAGATATAATAAGAAATCTTTGTTATAGTTAGGTGTTCGTAGCAGAGGTGTGGTTGTGAGGGTGTGTTTTAATGCGTCGAAAGAGCATTGAGCATCTTCGCCCCAGAAAAAAGGAACATCTTTCTTTAGTAAACACATAAAGCCCTTGGTGATTTCAGCATAGTTGGCGATGAAGCATTGTAAGAAGTTATCCTTTCCTTGTAGACTCTGAAGTTGTAAGATTGTGCATGGGGGGGGAAACTGGATTATTGCCTCCACCTTAAGAGGATCGACCATGATCCTTGTTGTTGATATGATGAAACCTAACAAACGTCTTGACGTTACGTAGAAGCTTCCCTTGTTTGGATTCAAGCAAATCCTGAAGTAGCGACAATGTTCAAAGATTAGTCTAAGGTGCGTGGGATGATCTGTTCGCTTGTGAGAGAATGATGCGAAATCATCTAAATAGGCCTCAACTATATGTTTAAGGTCATGAAAAGAAAAATACATGGCCCACTGGAATGTGGCTCCATCATTTTTAAGGCCAAAAGGCATCTTATGATATGCGAATGTACCCCATAGACAAATGAATGGCATTTTATGTTGGTCTTCAGGTTTGATTTGGATTTGATTATATCTCGAAAAACCATCCATGAATGAAAAGGCTTCACAACCGGCACAGTCATCAATGATCTGGTCAATGAATGGTGTTGGAAAATTATCTTTGGGACATGCCTTGTTCAAATCATGGAAATCGGTACATACACGAATCGTGCCTTGTTTTTTATTGACCGGCACTGAGTTTGACACCCATTGAGTCAAATGAATAGGATAAATGAAACTTGCCTTTAACAATTTCTCAACCTCATTCTTGATGGTTGCTTCTTTCTTAGGATTGACTGGATGAATTTTTTGTCAAACAGGCTTGGCATCAGGATACGTTGTGATTTCATGTTCAACTATTTTCAGATCGATACCTGGCATTTCCTCATAAGACCAGGCAAAAATGTCACGAAATTATTTGAAAAGATCCATGTAAATTTGAATCTCTTCGGGGGAACAATCCGCTCCGATGAAGACATTCTCCATGATGCCAGGGTTTCGGGAGATGTTGATGGGTATCGTTGTAGCGATAGTCGCCATATTTCCCTCAGCATAAATTTCCTATGTAGCTAAGAGGTTAATAGGGCATGGCTAATCTCCCATTGTGGTAACGGTGAGTTCTCCTGCTTCGATTCGGCTTAACTCTGGGAGAAAGTATGATCTGTGATGAAGATCTTCCCAAGGTTTTTTCGGACTAGTCATTGCTTCGATTATTGCTTCGTCAGAAGGCAAGACTAAGTCTAACGAATTGACATTAGCAAGAGAACCCTGAGCCCAAATAGGCTCTAGAAGTGGATCTAACTCTTGTGTGGGAGTCGGATCAGGGTTAGATGAAGCTTGATGGACTAAAGAGTACGCTACTTCAGTAGCCAACAAGGGAATGGACATGCCTGAGTGCCCTGTCTCATCCATCGTAGCTGATGGGGAAGGAAGAATCCAAGGATCTTCAAAGTAAGTCATGCGGGACGACGAAACTTGAAAAATCTCAACCTTATGGTGATTAGATATAAATTTGACATCATCTTGAGGAGGTGGGTAATCGAAGGTACCCATCAAGGATGGGCACAAACCAACTCCTACGTTAATGACACCTGGTTGAGGATTATCTATCATTGGGACCATGGATGCCCCCAAAGTTGGGTCAGGTCTGGAGAAGGACAGTTGATCGATGGTCACTATCTGACCCTCGTGTGGAAACAACAAGACTCAAAAAATGGTAGCAACCACAGCTTGCATATCATAAGTCCAACTCCGTCCTAACAAGAGGTTATAGTTGAGAGGAGCATTGACTACCTCTACTTCGACACACATAGTTTTTCCTCCTAACTGCACAGGGAAAGAAGGAATGATGGCATGTGGTTAGAAAGAACGACCGTCGAAAGCAGTGAGGAGAGTAGGTGATGGAGACAAAGCGGGTTGGCCAATGGCCTTCCAACATGCTAATGACATAACGCATGTCAAGGCACCCTCGTCGACCATCGTGCAAAAGATATTCCATGTAAAAAAATTTGTGGGATGAGCCACTACTATCTGAAACTCTACGGGGTAAGGAAGATGAGGTTTTAAGTCAGTAATATCTAATATGATGGTACCCGGATTACAAGTCTCAGTAGAACCCAGAGTAGTTAACAAGGCTTTCCTCTGAGCAGGGCAGCTTTGGAGGACCTCCAAAGCAGACATCGCACAAGGGGTTTGTGATAAATCCTCCACCATAGAGTAATTTTGGGTGGCCCTTGCGTTTGGGTTGTGAGAAGATTTTTTAAATGCACCTTTTGGAATGCGTGTCATAGTTTCTCCCTACATCTTCTTAATCTATAGAGGAAGAGATGGGAGGTCATCTTTTTTACTCTTCTCAGAAGCGCTTGGTTTACTATAGCCATGCGCTGTAGTCGTTATGAAAGCATCACCCCTAACCATATATATGTTCGCAGATGAGGGATTGTTTGGAGGAGGGCAGGTTTCTTAGCTGCCCCCTTCTGTGCTTGTAGAGGCTTGAGTTAAATTTTGTCCATGTTGAAAGGGATTAGTCAACACTGCCTATTGTTGCTGTGTGACAAACTTTTGGGCCTCTGCAAGTCGAGGACAAAGATGGGTCAGGTGGTATTCCACGCACAAGTTGCACAGATACCTCACCTTCCATTTATCTGTGTTGTCCCCGCCAACATTATCAGTGGGTTTTTTATCCCCCTTACCCTTCTTTCATTGTTTTTTCTTCCCTTCAGGCTGTTGGGGGGCCTTTGGGTTAGTTGACTGCATGGAGTGTACTTCCAACATTTGGGTAGGGGGAGCATCCAAAGCATTAGTTTGGCTAGCCACTATGTGTTGTATGGATAACTGTTGCAACTGTTTTTTCAATTTCTCAGTGGGCTTGGTTTGTGCTGAACCAACAATACCATCGGCATGTGGTCCAACTCTCTGTCTAGTTTTATCCAGTATCAAATGTGGTGCATCTGGCAAGATGTTGTATAATAAACCAGACTGAGAATAGATGAGCTCAAACTGTTGAGCCCTCATGATGGCATCTTCTTCGGAGAAAACTTCGGAAGTCGTAACATCTTTGGATAACTGCGGGAACCACTTAAGGAACCACTCAATCAGGAATGTTGGTGGGACGAGTACTTTGATTAGACTCTTCCGATGTCTCCATTCTTGGATATGATCAGAGATATGGTCTGCTATTGTCTGTTCGAAATTGGTGAGCAACTCTGTGCAAGCATCGTATCTCACAGGTAACTGGAAATGGTTAAGGAAGGCCATCGCCAGTTCTCCAAAAGAAGAGTATCTTGAGTGATCGAACTCGATGTACCATTTCACGGCACTCCCAATAAGAGTACGTTGAAACAATCGAAACTATACAGAGTCATATTTCAATGAGTTAGATGAACACCAAAGATGGAAGGTAGTCACATGATCACCTGGATCTTCATTAGGCTTGGCCTCGAACTTTGGAATGTCCGAAGGAAACTTTGTTGGCATAGGAGGCCAACATGGATCATGACAAATAGGATCATTTAACAACCTTGTCAAATCTGGCAAGTGTAATGTCGCCATGAATGGTAGTTTGGGTTGCTATTGATAACCTGGGAAAAAGGGTCCTGGAGTTTGACTGGCACCAGGTTGCCAGGAAAAGTTTGGCTACTGGCCCGGATTCTGGTAGAAACCATGGCCCTGACCAGCATAATGATTTTTCATCTGTGGAGACATCATTGGCTGATTTCCCATAAAGGATATAGGGTGTTGGGCATGCATCGTGTTCGAAGGACTTTGGGAAGGATTACCCCATGCCGGTCTCGATGGGAGAGGCATAGTATTCTGTCCAGGGTTCCATTGACCATGGAAATAATTACCCCATAACGACATTCCAGAGGAGGGAACAGATCCTTGTCTTGAGTTCCAAGGTCCTGCTATATGTGCCCCCTGCACAAGAATAGTAACCTGCATAGGAGTATATTGTCCAAAAATGGGATTGCCACTAGATGGGAAAGTGGTTGATGAGAAAGTGTTGTTACCAAATATCCCATTCCAAGAAAATGGTGTCGAACCTACCAACATATTGTGCATAGGTGTTCCTTGACTCCCTTCTCCAAATAAACTAGTGTGTATAGGCTGCCTGACGGACTGTTGATGCGGTCCACCAAGTGAAGGGGACGAAGGAGGAATGTGACCTCCTGTGTAAGGAAAAGAGTTAAAAGGGACAGGAGTGCCCCCAAGTTGACCTTGCAGAGGAGCATTAGAGCTCCTTTCCCCCAGACCCAAAGTATGTAAAGTGGAGTAGGTTAGTGCAGGACTTGTACCTAAACTAGGCATACCGTATGAGAATGGAGGGCCTGTCGCACTAGGTGTGAAGGGGTTTGTGGCCACCTCCATAGAAGGGTTCGGTCCACTATGTGACGTAGTTGCGGCAGAGACCATGGTGGCTCAGACCAATGACAGTAAGTTAGGAGATGATTCTCCTGTGGTAGAAACTGTGGTGGGACTGGAAGAATTTCCAGAAGAAGTAACATCGTTTGTTTACATAGCTGTGTAAGGCACTGACTGGCATTCATGAAATTGGATCGGTACAATAAATGGTGCCAAGAAATCAGTGGTTGGGGTTTCAAATGACCCAATATTTGCAGTTGATTCCTCCGGGAGTTGTTCGGGCACAAAGGTTTGTAACCTGGTCACTTCGAAAGACCCTTGTTGGTCTAGCTTCCGCCTTAATGGTGGCGGGGGTGGCTCTAGTGTAACCAGCGGCAGGCCAAGAAGCCTTCGTGACCGGCGGAGCTCGGGATCCTCTACTATGTGAGAATATCCAAGACATGCTAAGGTATTCTACATGTTCAAAAGTAACACACACTAAAAAGAATCCCCTAAGAGATAAGACAAACAATCACTAAACTATTTGGAAGAATAGTTACAAAAACCAACACTAGAGCAACTTACCGGTGCAAGTGAAACTTGAATACGGAGGCACCCTCCGGGTATACTCTACAAAGCATGGCCCAATGTCTATCCTAGGTACCACGGTATACCCCCGTAGTCACCTGTGCATGTCCCTAAAAATATTGGCAACTAGGTTGCCAGCACGCGAACTGTCACCAGGCGGCTACAGTCGAAAGTCGGGTAGACCACAATGAGTAGGGTATCAAGCCTGAAGCCTGTCAAGGGTATTGAGAGAAAATGGTCCGGAAGATAACTGAGGACCTCAAACATATTTGAGACCCATGAAGCCCCGTGGAAAATGAAAATGAAGGAATACCAAAACAAGCCCTCGATATGTGTTCTCCACTATGATTGGTCCAACTTTGGAGGGGTTATCTCTGCTACCTTTCCGCACATGACCTTGTGTTTATCCCCTGTGTTAGAGGGGGGTCCTGGATAACTTCCACAAAACTGGACTTAGACACTCCCTATCGCAGACTCTAATGTTTGGTTTTGAATGGCCTTGGAGAGTTTCCTCTCCAACCTAATCCAAGGCCCTAGTCTTGAACTATTTTGTGAACCCTACAAACAAAAAGTCTAGTAGATTTTAAATTAGCGTTGCTTTTATGGATTTTTCTTACATCAAGGGGTATGAGGGTGAAACTGATGATGTATAAAGACAAAAGAAAAAATGAATGAAAAAAGATGGAAACAGAAGACTTTTACTAAATGCAAAATTTCAACAACTTTTCACAAAGAAAGATTTCTTTTTCTTTTTAATTTTTCTAATATTTTATACAACAAACTTAAAGGAATTTCGCTCGACTATGAGCTACTTATTCTCTAAATGCACTGCAAAAACTTACGAAATAAGAGACTTCTCCCTAGCTAATGATGTAGAAACACACTCTTCAACCAAAGAAGAAAATGAAAAGAGATTTTTTATTTATTTATTTATTTAAGTGCTAGTAAAGAAACAAAGGGAAAATACTGACAAGCACATAACCAAGAAAAAAAAATTCTAGCTTAAAGCGCAGATCACAAAGAATCAGAGTAAAGAATCACACAATGACAATAAAAAACAAAAAACAAAGACTCTCTCGCTTGTTTAAAAACCATAATTTTTTATTTTTATTTTTATTTTTTATTTTTTTTCTGTCAACTATTAACTGAGAAAAAGCAGGCTAAGGGTAAGATGACCTAACCTACTGACTGTTCAAACCTAGAATCAAACACCTGAGAGGAATACTTATCATCAAAGGAGGGGATGATTGCCCCACCCTGAACAAAAAGTAGTCTGTCCAAGCACGCGACTGTCACTAAAATAGCACGCATGCAAATGCATGCTGAACAGAGACAGAAAGCATGTACACGTGGGTTGACCTTGTACAGGCCGCGTGTATATCTAAATTCTAAGAAAAAAAATGAAAACAGGCAGTCCAGACTAGGAAGAGGCCTCTGGTATTGATAACCAAGGTCCCTTGAAGGCTAGGATGCTCTTTCTAACAAAAAACTACAAATAATGTAAGGAATAATAAGGCAAAAAAAGACAATAGGAGATAGGACTGTGAACCAACAAGACTCAGAAAATATTCCAGAAAACCCCCTGAGAATGTGAAATTCTGACAGAGAACAGGAGGAATGCCTCTAAGGTTCTCTGAATTCCTACACGCTACTTCTATCTCTACGACTAGCGTTCACACACTGGCTGTAAGAGGATAGGGCGCGGGTGCATGCATGTAGGCCTTATGCAGGCCGTGTGTACCTCTCTGTGTCTCGACAACTACCGTCAAGCAAAAGTCAGGGGAAAATGGTATGGAAAACCAGACTCCCTGCTATCTCAAACCTTACAGAAAAAGATAGGCAAAGAAAAAATAGAAAACCTAATCTTTAAACTACCCAAAAACTCAAATAAATCCATAAACCCTAAAGGGTATTCTCCCCAGTATGGTCGCCAATTCTATTGTTGGGAAAAACACCCTACGGACTAGCAAACTAGGGTCAGACTTGCATGTAGATTTTGACCGAAAAGAAACTACCTTTTTACCTACAACCCAAGATTTAAAACCCTCTTTCACAGTAAATGCATGGAAAAGGACCACTAACCTTATTACCGACGTTCGATGTAGATCCTCCGTTGCTCTTCGATTACTTTCTTGCGCTACTCCTTCCACATATAACCTACACTCAAGACAAACAACAACTATGCATGCATGCTACTTCTATACTCAAGGGTTAGAAATCAAGCATAAATTAATCAAACCATAGACAATTCATGTATTGGGATGGGAAAAGTATTCTTTTTATTACTGAAAGTGAATCAACTTACAACAAAGCTGAGACTGGCCACTGCTCTTTGAACCTAATCCCGGGCTCCTCTTCTTCTGTCCTTCAACTGCTTTGCATTAAATCTCCTTTGGCATGAGGAAAAGCTAAAGGGTTGGGATAATGGATTACACAAATGGGCAGAGTTTCTTCGCTATATTTTTTCCTCCTCCAAATGGTACCCCTACCCCTTCTTTTATAGGCTAGAAGGATATAGGGTTTTGGATGAAACCTTGGCCATGCATGGCTAGGAGTTTCAGTTAACTGACCCATATCTTTTTGTTCCGTTGACAAATTTCCTTTTTTCATGCTTTGATAGGTACACGCAGACTGTAGTGAGTCAGCCAGTGTGTACACACATGCAGTAATGGGTTAGAGTACGTGGGCCTTGACACAAGAGGATTTTCAAAGAGTTGTTCAGTAGAGTTTTGGTAAAGAAGGGATATGAGTTGGCCTAATGCCAGGTAAGAATGTGTGGTGCAATTTAGGGTTATAAGAGTAGGGGAATTACACAATCCAAATGGTAAGACCCTATAGGCATAGGTTCCCCAAGGACAAGTAAAGGTAGTCTTGTCCTAGTCCTCGGGTGCTATAAGAATCTGATTATACCCACTGTACCCATCTAGAAAGGAAAAGTACTTCTTTCCAGGCAAGGTATCTAGAACTTGGTCAATGAAAGGAAGAGGAAAGTAGTCTTTTAGAGTGGCCTTGTTGAGTTCCCAGAAATCAACACAAATTCTCCATTTCCAGGTCACTTTCTTTGGGACCACTACAAGTGGGGATACCCACTTACTGTTAGATATGGGATAGATAAATCCGACATTTAACAACATTTGGATTTCCTCCTTGACTATGTCTTTGAGTGTTGGGTTCATCCTTCTCTAGGGTTGCCTAACAGGTGTTAATTCCCCCTGGGTGTATATATGATGGATGCATGTGTCAGGGTGTATACCCGTCATGTCAGTGTATTCCCAGGAAAATGATCCTGATTGTTCTGTAAGGATATCTACTAACTATTTTTGTTGGTTTGTATCCAGCCTGGAGTTTATATGTAAAAATTTTCCTGGACTAATCTCGTAGAGCATAGTATAAGACATGGCAGACTCATCTATCTCGAAAATGAAATATGTCGAAGAAAAAATGGAAGGATCCAATTGTTCTTGAAATTCTTCCCCAAACATGTACTCAATTTGGGGAAACGACTGTGGAAAATCCACACATGTGATAGCATAAATGAACTGGTTTAACACATTTTCTGTTGTGTGCTCCTGAAGTGCCCATGCATGGTCACTTGGCAATACTGGTTCTTCCTAGTCCTCATTCTCATATGGACATTCAAGCCACCATAGATTCTCCATAATAGGTTGATATGGAGGGTAAATGGTGAGATTCTGGATAGAGAGACCATTTGAGATGATCATTTATCCTTCTCTACAACCGATAAATGCATTGGCTATGGCTAGCCAAGGTCTTCCCAAAATAACGGGATGGCCTCTGGTAGGATCCTTTGAATCGATGACAAATAAATCTATTGGGTACTCCCATGAGGCTAAAGTAACCATGACATCATCTAAAATCCCTTCAGGTATAACCCTAGTCTTATCTGTCCAAAATGGTTTGGGTAGGCCGAAGAAGAGGTTGTAACTGTAATTATTCCAAGGTAGTAGCAGACATAACATTAATGGCTTCCCCTAGGTCTATGAGAATGTTTCCGATGGATACCTCCTTAATGGTTATGGTCACTACGGGGTTTCCTGGATTCCCATACTTTGCTAGCTTTGGCTGTTCTAATTTGTACTCAGAGAGTCCTCCTACCAAATGTACTGTAGGGGGGTCCTTTTGCTTCCTACCTGGATTCTTAATACACAATTCTTTGAATACCTTACTATAGATTGGAATTTCTTTAATGGCTTGAAGCAGAGGAATCTTGACACAAATATTTTTCAATTCATTCAAAATGTCAAATTCTGGTCGAGTGGTAGGTTTCTCGATTACCAATCGGTCTGGATAAGGAGGGACCTTTGTAATTTGTGAAGGTTCATTTTGGGGAATCTTGGGTTCTTGATTCTTTGGGATAATAACATCTTCCCACCTAGTGTCATACGTGGGTTGTTGGGTCGTTTATTCTTCTTCTTCTTCCTGGATGACTACTGAAGGTCTCTGCCTATCTAGAACTTCTCCCGATCTTAGTTGAATTTCTTGTAATGGAACAAGAGTAATGACATATGCTGGGATGGCCTGCATCTCAACATTGTTAAGAGGTTGAGGGGGCTTATTATTGGGGTTCGGCACTGGTTGTGCCAGTAATAGTGTCACTCTCAGGGAGCTTGCATTTTGATATTGTAGGGGTTGTTGTTGTGGGATAGGAGGTAAAGGTGGTGGAATGAATCCTAGCAGAAGCTGTGGAGTGTTCAATGGGAGTTGAGGATAAGGATGGTTGGACATAGGAATAGGTGGAGCTTGAGGGTTTCCTATATTGTGTCCTCCTCTCCATCCTTGTAGCCAAGGATGTTGGTACTGAGTATACCAATTTTTCCAACTTGGTGGGTTCCACTGTTGTTGTTGTTGATAATAGGGTGGAACTTGGGATTGTAAATCTAGGTATGTGGGTTGATTCCTAGTCTGCCATGGCCTCTTAGGTGCATAAGAAGATTCCCTAGGATCTCCACTCCTATAGATGGATAATAAACTGGGAAAGGATGGGAATTTCTCAGTTGAATGGTCTTCTGTACAAAAGCCACAAACTAAAATGTTATCTAATGGGCATTCCCTTGAGGAATGCTTCCTTCTGCATCTTGGGCAATATATGCTCATTGCTGCATTCTCCTCCTCCTATTTCTTTTTGAGTTTAAGGGTGTCCAACTGGGAACCTATTGTTCTTAGGATGCCTGTCTTGAAGTTTTATAGAAGGTTCCCTATCTCTGCTCTTGTAATACCACTTGAACTAACTGGTTTTAAGCTTCTATTGTAAGGGTCCTGAACATTCTTTCCTGTTTTGGCTCTACTCCTTGAGTAACTTTTACACATTTCACATATTTCAGCAAATGGTTTATGAGAAATATCACTTGATTCCATCGGGTTAAGCATCTCTAAATATTCTTTTGAAATTCCCTTAAGGAAAAGAGCCCTAACTGCATCCTCTGGGAGGTCATGGTATTTTGACTTCTAGGAGATATAACCAAATCTTTCCATATAGTCTTCAAGGGTCTCATCTTCTAACTGTTGGACTTTAAAGATGTCATTACGAGACTCTTTGGTCTTGCAGTAGTCCTGGTAATTCTTAAGAAATATGTCTTTCATGGATTCCCAAGACCTAATACTAGATTCTCCCAACCCCATGAACCATCTTAATGCAGAGTCTTTGAGGGTGGCAGGAAAGAGTTTTAATTTCTGGGAATCTTGCACATAGTTGTATCTCTTGCACAAGATGTCAAATTCAAATAGGAAGGTGTTTGGATCTTCACTATTTTTACCATAAAAGGTAGGCAGTGCTGAGAGAGGAATATTCTTCATGTTGACATTTGGAGTGGTGTCTAAAATTGGAAATCCAAAGGTAGTTTCGGTTTGGTTTCTAGTTTCTTCTTCCTCCCCGTGTCTTACATTGTTATGGTCCTCCTGATCACCCATATTGGCTTGGTTTCCAAAAAGAGAGTACCTAAGTGGTTTTATCTTTGAAGAGAACAAAGTTTCTCTTTGATGAAAAGGTCTTCCTACTGATTGGATGTATGGGAATCTACTCGAGCCGGTTGAGATTATCAGTGCCAAATTTTTTGTGTCAATTTGAGAGATAATTACATTGGCTGAGCTACCAAACAAAAGATTCACCTGTTCAAGGTCTATGATATATTCAAAATTAGGATTTCCTGGTGGTAGTGTAAAAGAAAAACCTGTATTTTTTGGTTCTGCAGAAGGCTCAAGTGGTCTTGCCTTCTGTCCCAATATGTTTGATGCTTCAATTTCTTGTTCTATAGTGCTCCCTATGTTAGTCTTCTCAGAGATTATTTTATCTCTTTGGGTTGATCTAGCTCCTATTTTTCGGTATTGGTCTGCAGATTTTACAAGAGGATCATTCCTTCCCCTAAAAATATCGAAAGGAACCTTGATTGAAAGGTCTGATTTAGATTTAATGTATCTACCTTGTGGGTCTCTAGGTCTATTCATGAAAAAAAACAAAAACAAAAAGGAAAAACTACCATTGGGTTTGGGGGAGCCTGCAATAGCAGATGCACAGGTTCTTACCTCTCGTCTTAAAGTTCCCCTGCCACCAATCTAATGCTAAGGTCTAGGAATGATCTATTTCCTAACTCCCCGACAACGACACCAAAATGTTAGGTGATTTATATGTACTAAAAAAGACACCAAACTACCCTCAATTAAATTGTCAACTCGGGGTAAGTAAACTTAGAGTTGTAGCAAAATAAATGCCAAAGGTAAAACATTGGTAGGAGTATAATCTAATTAATGAAAGAAGCTATCTAAGACTAATCTATTCAAGAAAACCTATCTAATGAACAAACCCTACTAAGCAACTTGAAACTAGGTAACCTAAGTACTTTTGGGCCAAGGACTGATGGATAGTTCTTAAGAAAGCAAGTAAAAACCCTATTCAGAGAAAACTAGTTCATGACAATAAGCAAAGGTAAACTACTAAGAATACTAAGAAAATGATGAAAGCAAACTACTTTTAACTTGCCAACCTACATTCAATGAGAAACTACCCTATGAAAGCAATTAAATAAGCAAGTAAGCAAAAGCACATATCTAACCTATTAAAGAAAATAGACAATTAAGAAAAGACACCTAACTAACCTACTAAATAAAAAGACAAGTAAGCAAAGACAACTATATATCCTACTAAAGCAAAGGGACACGTAAGCAAAGACTTCTCATTGAACAACTATCTAACCTAAGAGGCAAGTGAACTAAATGCTTGATGCAAAACTATTTATAATGCATGAGATGAAATCCATTTTATTGAAAGAAATGAGGACTACCAACTAAATGCCTAATTTACAATAAAAAAAACTTCTCTTAACTCTATGGAAGCAAAATACTAACTACCCTATAACAACAATAAAACTATATTCTAACCTATGAAAGAAAGAAACTATCTTTTCTGATCTACAAAAGCAAGAAACTATCTTTAATCTATGAAACACTCAAATGTAATGCTAGTGGTTGTGTGAATTCCTTCGGTGGTGATAGATGATATCTCGATGACACCTGACAACAAAGGAAAATTCCAACGGTATAAACTCAACACTAATCTCAATGGCAAAATGAAAGGTATGTATTAAACAATCCAACATAAATTTAGCCATGACAAAAGTAATGTTAAATACCCTACATATTCATGTATAAACCATTAACATCATAATGAGATCATCATTATCTAACTAAGGAATTTAATTTCATTTTAATCTA
>JZKD02S1745498.1:250247-272766 GCA_000966675.3 Picea glauca | reverse complement strand
TCCAAAGCCCTACAACTAATCTAATGTAGGTGTGCTACCAGAAAATATAAAAATGTCTAATCAATTTTTATAAGCGCTTTATTTTATGGTTTTTGTTACTCAAAAGGAAGATGGCATGGACAATATGGTGTTTTGACCGACTCAAAAATTATGAAAAGATATGAAGATGAAATCTTTTCATTTCAATGAAATCTATGCTATGAGAAGGAGAAAATATTTATCATTCCCATATGCACGATGTCCCAAAATATATTAAACTCATCAATATCAAGATTCTCAACGATGCAATTTCTCTACTTCAGATGCAAGGATGCCCCCAATCTAATATAAAGCAAGAAATTAAATCTTTTCGTTTCAAAAATTTCACTAAAAGTAATAATGAAATTTCTTAAAACAAAGAAACCCAAACTAAAAGTTTTCTTTTAAAGCAAACTATTCAGAAGAAATCTGATCTTTCCCTAAACAATTCTAAAGAAAAAACACGCTTAGTAATTGAAAGACACTCAAAGCAAGAGACCAATCTTTCAAAACCAATCAAAGAAAAAGTGGCTAAAAGAAACTCAAAGAATGTCAAAAAGACTGTAAACAGATCAATATAGGCTTCCAAAATTTCAATCCAGCTGTTCAAAGAAACATTGGGCATCAAAAAATGACAAGACGCAAATCCAAAAATTCTCACAAACAAGTTCGCAAGCTAGCAGTATATTACAGTGTGAGAATTAGGTATTCTCGCAGGCTAAACATGGGTTGACTGCGAGGTCTTCGCACTGGATTGAACACCAGGGTGCGAACCCAAGTGATTCTCGCAGGCCACTAAAGGGTACAATGCGAGAATGCTTGTAAACAAGAAAAAATTTGAAAAAGGGCAAATTTTTTTAGAGAACTTTCAGATCCAGAAAGTCTTGATGGATCTCCCACAGACTTAGAGACCATAAAATAAGAAATTAAAGCAAGGGAAACTAGACTAACTAGGAAACAATCCATCCCCAGTATGGTCGCCAATTTTGTTTCAGGATTAATCCGTAAGTGCGGACACAAACCGATCTCCCTAGATCCACCTGGATCTAGAACAAAACAATATATCGCTTTCCCTAGATCTAACTATTGAATTAAATTGGACGTGAGAATAAGAGACATACCTTATATTCGCTTCCTTAATCTTTGTTGCTCCAAGATTCGCTCCAATTCTCTTGTGCCATTCAAATCACAACAGTACAAACCAATCAAAGTGAAGACAATTCTATATACTCAATAGCTAATCTATGCATATGATCAAGGAGTTATGCAATAAAGTAGATCTAACTTTATGGGAAAGAAACATATTATTGTATCATATTAAATGTGAAAGAGAGATTACAACCGTTGCCTTGATGTCGTAAGGTCCCTTCCAACTGTCCTTCGTTCCCCACACACTTCTTTCTCCAAGGATTCTGAAACCATAGATCTGATGGCTACTCACAATCCATCTTGACAAAGCAAATCTCAAAGCCACTCCAACCAAGCTAATAATTCCAAGTCCAAGAACCCCTTCTCCATGAGAGCTCCTCTCCTTTTATAAGTTGAAGAGGATAAGGTGAGGAGGTTAGGATGATCCCACTAAATCATGAAAGCGAGTAAGATCCAAACCATTCAGATGCCAACTCACCATAGAAACTTCTCCTTCTAGAAGATTCGAGAAAAAACTCGTTTTTCCCACGTGCTGGCATTCTCGCACCCTAGCTATAGTGCAACCTGTGAACTGTTTGCACCTTGGCTATAGTGAAACCTGCGAGAATTGGTCATTCTTGCATCCTGCCAATATAGAAACCTGCGAACATCCTTTTTTATGAGGTTTTTACATAGGAAAATGCAACTTCTTTTCTCAGGAAAAGTTCTTCTCCCTTCTCTCTTTAGGAACTTAGGCCACTGTGACCTCTCTGAAGACAACAGATAGGTTTACATCATTAACGATCATAGGGATGATGAAAATAATGTGTAACAGTGTGGCAGTACAGGAAAAATTGGGAGTCCATCATTCACATTACATAAGCCATTAAATGGAAAATCTCATTAAAAATTATGTTTCCTGTGTAGAAATGAAGTAATTTCTAGAATTGCAAGATTGTAAGATTGTATTAAATTTCTGTTTGGGATGCATCAATTGATTTTTAAATGTGTGCAGAATTAGATAAGAATTTCTTGCAAGTTTGAAGTGAGTTGTTACAGGAAATGAGATCAAACTTCATATCTCACCTTCATGCACCATTTAATGAAGCCTCTCAATTATATTGACTATTTTCTGTACTACACATATTTGATTGGCATTGATAGGGTTATGATTGATTTCTTTCTAAGAGTGGATAAAGTGGATTGTTGATTGTTATTTCAAATTCTATAGGGAACAAGATCTTAATTTCATATCTTCATTTCATGAGCCTCTAATGAACATATTTGTTGCCTAAGAAATAACATTTCAATTCACTGTTTGCTTGAGAAGTTTGGTTATCAGTTTTCACTTCTAAGTTTGGAGTGGTATTGTTGAAGTGTGCCCATATTTGTTTGTTAGTTTTTGTTAAGGATATTAGATACATATAATAGATTCAAAGTCCATATTTCCACTTCATGAGCTTGTAAATGGACAAGGCATTATCTGAGCAAAATCATTTGAGTGCATGATTGCAAGTTTTGCTTTCTAATTTATGAATTGTGTGAAGAGTGTTATCATTGAAGTGTGAAAACAGAGTATTGGTTTTTATATGGTTTTCTTGATTGAACTATACTCATCAGACATAGGAACCTATCTGTTATCGGCACATATAGTGCATCAAATTCTTTGATTACGAATCCCGGTTGATAATTTATGTTGGGTAATATATTATGCAAATAATTGCACCAACATTTTTGGCACCGTTGCCGGGGAGTTGTAAACGGTAATAGGTAGTATTAGAATCACATTTCTTTAATGGTTTTGGATTGGTTTTATGGATGACCTAAGGGCGGAGAGAAGACAGTAAGACATGCGGGAAGAGCCCACACATCCACTTTGGTGGGGTTTCTCCAAAGTTAGGTTGTCGTCTCTTCTTTTGATGCAAGTGTGTTTTTATTTACGCAAATTTAGTTTTCTTTATGATGAGCTAACTTGTGTGAACCGATAACCTGGTGACAATAGGGTCCCAGTAACGCAAGGAGTTCAAGTTTGGTGTGTTTTTCTTTTGAAAATAGTTTTAAAATTTAGATCTTTAATGATAAATCATGTTTGGGGTGTTGTAAGAACTCCCCGAGTACTAATCTGTGTTGAGAAACATGTATCATCAACCAACTAGAGTAATTCAAGGATGATCAAGAGCTTAAAGAATGTTCCTCCAAGAAATTTCTAGCATTCTGGCAGAAAATGGGATATTTTCCTCTCAGGAAGAGCATATCTTCACAACAGTCAAGAATCTAGTTATCTCTCCACATGAAGAGTTAGAAGTCCCGTCAGATTCCTCTTGTCAATTTGTTGAAGGGAATAAAGATTCATGGATAGAATTAAATGGAGAGAAACCAGTGGAACCTGAGATTGAGGAATCCTTAGCATGCCTCTTAGCAGATCATGTATGTACTCCAAATACCAATCATCTTGAAGAGGATAATCTGCATTGCATGATAGAGGAGGACATTCGATGTGACCTAAACAAAGAAGAGAAACAAGAATATAGTGATCCTATTGAAATATGGTTTCAATTAGTTATTAGGTCACACCACTCTTTTATTTATTGCTTGATCTCATCATCAAAGCAGTTGGTCCTTCATACTCCGATATGCATTAAAATTTATCTTTTAAACCTGAGTATGGATATATTTCTAACCCTGTTACACACATGGCTTCACTGGAAGTATTCCTATACTTGAAGGACATTTTCTTTTGTTCAAATCGAGTAGGAAAGGTAAATAAATAAATAAATGTTGCACATAAGTACAATGCAACCTATCTTTCATACTTTTCATAAATGAGAATGTCAAAAGTTTAAGATCTTTTATTCCTATAGTAGATTTCTTTTTAAAAAAAGTTATGATGATTTTGTTTGGAATCTTATGAGAAGGGAATATTTTCATCCTCTGAATGCACACATAATACTGGAATGGTTTCAAAATCAGAGAAGGCATCCTTGTCAACGGAAGATAACACTTAAGGGAGTGCTTCATGACCTATTTCTTCAAAATTCTTCTTTTTCCTTAAAGTTGTTAAAAATGATGCATTCATGCTTTATATTTACCTATCTATTTTAAGACCACTATTTCACAAGGATGATTGATTAAGTGATATTTTAATAACAGTTGAAACTGAATGTTAATTCCAAACTATTTTATTCATAGCTATTAATTCAGCTTTTGAAATTTTCCCCTAAATTTTCTGTTTTTAAGCATGAATAAAAATCTAGTTTTAATTAGTTATTTTGGTTTGTTTTTAGCAGATGTTCGCAACTCTCTGAGAAGCCCTTTTTAACATCTCACATTGTTTGCATGAGGCCATGCAAAACCTTAGGCATGGGGGAGTGGTTGCTGAAACCTTCATATTCTTTTGCAGCTTCCATCGGCGAGGCCAAATCAACATGTTCAGTACTGGGATTTGATAGTCATTTCCAGAATTCTGGTACCATTCTATTCCGGTACTACTGAATTACATTGATCTGGTACTGAACAACATTCATGTGCTCATATGGTATTGTGCTCATTTGGTACTGATGGTTGCCTGTGTGCTCATCTGGTACCAAAGGAGGAGGTCTGCACTATTCTGGTACTGAACCAAAACTCTACGTTATTCCGGTATTGAAGCACAACCCTGCATCCATACGGTACTCAGGTGATCCGATACTGGTAATGAGGTGTTGGTAGCACTTATCCTATACTCAAATTTTTTGTTGCTCAATTTAAATGCTTCAAGTAATAGGACGTATAAACTCAACATTTTTTGTTTTACTAAAATAAATTAGACTAATTATGCAGTAAACATATGGTTACTCTCAATTATTGCAAGCTCCCTATCATGAAATTTTGCAAGCCCTCGTACACATCTTCTCGTATATTATCACTGAATTCCTTGGTGAAGTGGTTGTCATCATGAATGAACAAAAATCATCCATCATGTCACTCTGTTTATACCCCTTTCTCTATTCCGGTACTGTCCTATTCAGGTACTATCTATTACGGTAATGCAAAAACATATTTTGATACCAATTACTTATCTGGTACTTATGCCAAAGTGATATGATCTTTGTCATGTGCTTAACATTGTTTTCACTTTACATAATTGGAGGTATGGGCTAATCTCTTCATGTTCTTTCTATCAAGGATCATTTAAGTCTTGTGTTGAATTATTTTTACTCTCATGTGCATCTTCCTCCTACATTTCTACACTCAACCCTAAATGAATCATCCTTGCTCTCCCTTTAGGAAGATATTTTTCACATTTATCTCTATATGATAATGGGTGCACTTGTCTTATTACTTCATCATTTTGAAGAAGTGATTGCTAATTGAAATATCCATTGAAAAGTGGTAACACCATTATGTCAAATACTAACCTAGTTGATTCAACAAGTTCTTATCTAAGTTTATCTTTACAAATTTCTCTTAAGAGGTATTAATGAAAACCTCATGTGGTGGACCGCCCTTGCAAAACCACAATGAACTTTCATGAGAACCCTAATAGGATTAACTAGAGGGACCTCTTAGTCATTATCCGAGATGTTCCATTATACATTGAATAGCTGAGATTTAAGTTGGATGTGGATGATGTCACCCTTGGGATAATTGCAAACAATTAATTATGTGCCTAATAAATCTAAAACACTCTCGTACCACCTGCCTTCCTTATACTCTAAAACAGTCAATGAACAGTATGCACTATTCTAAATCTTTTGAGTAATATAATAAAAATGAAGTATCAGGAAGTACAAGTAAATCCGTCGGGGTATTGAATAGTCCTGCTGGAAGCGGGGCCATGCTTGTATGGTACTAAGGTAAACCCGGTGGGGTATTGAATAGGCTTGCTGGCAGCGGGGCTATGCCAAGTAAAGGGAGTTGAAAAACATAAAGTGGCACACTTAAAACTGAACAAAAACCCCCGGGTCTCATTTTGAAGAAATCACTATGAAATCAAGGCTAGGAGATGACCTTTATATCTCTCGGATGATGTTCTTAAGAACCTTCAAGTATCCACTTTGGAGTTCTATATTTAAAAAATAGGTTTGCACGAGAATTGATACCCTCAGTATGTGTAATTCACCTTACTTAAGCAAGAAGATCTTAATCTCTAAAAAATTGGATCTGAAATGAGTTAATCATCTTGGGATGTATTCCTTTATGTGTTCCTCTCTTCAAATGATATATAAACTATGCTTATATCACGTTTGTTTTAAAGGTAATATAGCCAGGGGGGCTTGTTAGTCAAATTCATTATGAAAACTCTTGGCCACTATCCTATAATCATATTAGAGACACATCCATCCCTTTCTCCTAACTATGATCCACAACAGATTGGATAAGATTTAACGTCAAATCACTAATAGATCTAATCCATTACTCATGAATCCACTTTGTCACCATAACTACTTTTCCATGAATAAGAATGTGAAGCATAAGCCAAGAAATTTATATTGTTTAAATAGGAACTTAAGAGCTGAAGAAGGATGAAACTTCAGGGAATGCTTGATCGAGTGAAGAGTATCAACAATTGTGAAATTTTGAAGACCATTGTTGCATGAGGACATGCAATGACTTAAGCATGGGGGAATGTTGAGCCTCAGTTTTGACACTTCTAATGCCCTATATTAACCTCTATTTGAGCCTATTATACCTATTCCATGTTTATCTAATTGACTGTTTCCTCCATAAATACACTCGATGACCTTGTTCACGTGCATAAGAGGTAACTTATGATTAAAGCATGATTTGTTTAGTTTTATTGAGTTAATTCAATTAAATGATTGATTATGTATGATCCTAATCACTTTGAATCTTAATAAGAATGATCTGGTACCCAGTCTATTCCGGTACCAAGGCTCTACCTGTTCGAGTACCAGTCTGTGCTAATCCGGTACTAGAAATAATTCAAAATTTTGGAAAGCTTCTAGAGGAAAATCGGGTACATGGGTTTTGTCCACAATGATGTTTTCATGTGGAAAGGTGTGCCATAATTCACCCATATCACAAGTGTGGACCTCCAGCTCAGGGGGAATGATTCTACCAAAATTATAAAAAAAACTCAAACTGCCAACTTGTGCCTCAATTTTCGTGCATATGGTATCAGATCTAGAAATTCTAATACATGGGTTTTGTATAGAATATGAAAAATTGAGTAAATCATGGGCCTTTGTTCAAAACTAGAATTGTCTTGGGAATATGGGTGGGGGACTAACTCAAATCTGCCTAAATTGTTAAAAAACACAGATTTTTGGGATTTATCCTAAAATTGTAAAAATTGTTTTCTTAGCTTGGGGATTCGGTTTTATCCATTCCTCCATGGATTTTATGTATAAATAAGACCTCATAGGTCTGAGTAGAGAGGAATTATTATTATGATGTAAGATTGGTTATTGAAGAAAGAGGAATTAGTATGTTGCAAATTGGATTTTTGAACCAACTCTTTTTGTAAATTTATTTGTTGAAGATCAATGGAAGTTTGAATTCAAGGATCCTGTGTGTCTTTTAGCATTTATCATATTATGATATAAAATATTCCATGTTGGCATCGGCAAGGGCCCACCGATCCATCTTGGTAAGCTCATTATAAATTATTAGCATAGATTTCTATTTCATGTACTTGTTGTTTTAATTTCATTTTTGATTTCACTGTTAGAATTGATTGCAAAGTGTGGCAGTACATGAACAATTGGGAGTCCATCATTTGCATTACATAAGCCATTAAATGGAACATCTCATTAAAAATTATGTTTCCTGTGTAGAAATGAAGTAATTTCTAGAATTGCAAGATCGTAAGATTGTATTAAATTTATGTTTGGGATGCATCAATTGATTTTGAAATGTGTGCAAAATTAAATAAGAATTTCTTGCAAGTTTGAAGTGAGTTGTTACAGGAAATGAGATCAGACTTCATCTCTCACCTTCATGCACCATTTAATGAAGCCTCTCAATTATAGTGACTATTATCTCTACTACACATATTTGATTGCCATTGGTAGGGTTATGATTGATTTCTTTCTAAGAGTGGATAAAGTGGATTGTTGATTGTTATTTAAAATGCTATAGGGAACAAGATCTGAAGTTCATATATTCATTTCATGAGCCTCTAATGAACAAATTTGTCACCTAAGAAAGAACCTTTTGATTCATTGTTTTCTTGAGAAGTTTTGTTATCAGTTTTCTCTTCTAAGTTTGGAGTGGTATTGTTGAAGTGTGCCTAGATTTACTTGTTAGTTGTTGTTAAGGATATTAGCTATAGATAACAGATTCAAAGTCCATATTTCCACTTCATGAGCTTGTAAATGGACAAGGCATTATCTGAGAAAAATATTTTGAGTGTATGATTGCAAGTTTTGCTTTCTAATTTATGCATTGTGTGAAGAGCATTATCTTTGAAGTGTGAAAACAGAGTATTGATTTTTATATGGTTTTCTTGATTGAACTATACTCATCAGACATAGGAACCTATCTGTTATCAGCACATATAGTGCATCAACTCTTTTGATTACGAATCCCAGTTGATAATTTATGTTTGGTAATATATTATGCAAATAATTGCGCCAACACTCACTCTAAAAGGATGAAGATAATGTTGCAAGACAACCATCTACAACAAAAGGAAAGGAAAATTTCAAAAGAACAAAGTAAGGAAGACATCAAGAAGCCATTTTTACACCTCAAAGAAAATGGACACCAAAGCAAAGGTATGAAAGTATTTTTCATGGTCAATATTATTCATGTAATGAATATGGTCACAAAGCTTTAGAATGAAAATATTATGAAAGGAGAAATAATGGAAGATTTCATAACAACATAAAGTGTTGGAGATGTGATCAAGTAGGAAACATGTTGTTCATTGTCACAACATGAGATGCTACATTTGTAGTGAATTTGGCCACAAATCCGAGGATTACTGGAACACAAGAAGAAATTCCATGATGAGGACTTCATATAGTATGACTAGAAGAAGGAATGAAGTAAGGAAGGGATACATCTTTGAAACAATGGAAGCTCAGAGCTCAAGTTTTGAGAAGTAGGGACACCTTCAGAAGTGGGTGAATAAGACTGAACAACCAGAGAAGAATGAAAGCCTTAAGGGAGGCTCAAGTGTGTCATATACTAAAGCATACTTGGGTGACAGTGGTGATAGTCACGTACATACGCAAGCTAACCTTGAATAGGTCGCATACATATGCGAGTTGTCTGTGCATCAGGCTGTGTATATGTGATAAATCCTAAGGGCTATGCACATGGGTTGCAACTTGATGTGAGGGTATAACTCTGTGATGTAGGGTCTGACATAGTTTTTTGAAGGTTCTGACATTGTTTGCTGCAGGTTTTCATGTTTACATATTGGATTATGTAATGTGATGATATAAAATGAAAGGCTATGTTGGATGGGTGACACTAACCCATGAGTATGGTTTGAGGCATTTATTGTTGAAGAACAATGTTGGTTATGACAGTGAAGTTATGACACCTTGGTTATGTGATATATCTTGATGATGCTAGCTAGAGAGGTCATTGATCTATTGAAGAACACTACTAGTACATATATTGTTGGATGCTTAGTATTTGTTGTAGTGAATGGAGGATTGAAGCTAGATACATAGTTGATGCATGATTGATACACTTCTAGTACATTGGTAGAGGCACCTACTAACAGGTTGATTGGCACATGTTTTATGGTGGATTTGGAATACATGCATGGAGATTCATTTTGTTATGGTGCATGGTTGAAGTACTTTCTTGGTACAAGTCATGATACATGTTGATGTACATGTTTGGTACACTCATAGTTGGTATATGTTTGGATGATAAGTACTTGGCTAAAATTACACTATTGGTATTACTTGATTATCATTGGTACATGATACACTAGATGTTCTAGTTGAGACACTTGATTGATTGAGATACATGATTATGGCACTTGGTTCATGATAGGAGCATATCATGAGTGATATGACACTTGTTTGGAATGTTGGTAGATGCACATGGTTGGCATATTGATAAAAGCATATGGTTGATACATTCCATTGATGATATCTTATGGCACATTGTATGGTGTTGATGTACATGGTTAATGTACATGGGTATGGTGGGAACACATTTTGGTACATGATGTATTTATTCATTCATTGACATATATATTTGCTTGATGATGTTTGGTATGGAATGAGTTTGATGCATGGACAGGTCCAAGGATCATCATGTGGTAGCATATTCTTCATTTTGCAGAGAAGATAGGGGGATACATACCCATACGGGGAGGCATTCTTCTTCCCATGATTCTAGGAGGAAAGAGCCATATATTTTTCAAAGAGCACAGAGACATAGTTCCAGGAGGAGAAATGGTCATAGGGGGAGCATGAGCAATATATCTTAAGAATTACATCAGAGTGAGATCCCTTGTTAAAAATGGGAGAGATTATTCAGAGAAAGATCAAAGGCATTCAGACAAGATGAGAGATAATCAAAGGGGGAGAAGCCCCAAGGGGAGAATGACCCTTTTCCATTGATGTCAAAGGGTTAGAGATAGTCACATTGATGTGATTGATGATTATTGATGTGAATAGATAGTCACATTGATATATGAATATTGATGTAGATCATGCCTTCTCTACATGTTGACATCAATGATTGGTGTTGACATCAATGTTGGTATTGTCATCAATGCCAAAGGGGGAGATTGTTGGATCATGTTGTAATTGATGCCAAAGATTGATGTCAAGTGATTGATTTATGTCAAGTGATTGATTGATGCCAAAATATTGATCGATTGATTAATTGATGTATTGTCCTTAATGGATATATGAAAAATGGAATCATAGTCATTGATATGTTGCATAGGTTGGTTAATGTAAAGACGAGTCATTATTGTCTTATCATGGTTGATAAGGAGTACAACTAGGTGAACTCCAAAGTGGTCCCCTTATGATGAAATCCCTCATGGGAATATGCTTTATGGTTGAGTTACCCTAGAAGTATGGTTGGAGAACCCATGCTTATATGTGGAATAATGAGATGAATATCAATGAAGTTGTTGGTGAAACTATCCTAGATGGATAATTCTTGTCATGCCATTTCTGGTGGTATGTGGAATGTCACATAACTCCTCATAGTTTGAGAGTTATGGCCCTACGAAGATGAAGGACCCTCATATGTTGGCTTGAGGCCACAAGAGGTTAAAGAAGTCAAAGTGCTTGAAAAGAAGAAATAATTATTTAAATAATAAAGTGAAGTGACAAAATCAAAGAAGATTATTTAAATAATAAAGTGAGGTGACAAATTGGTTAACCCTAAAAAGAGGAAATAGGTTAAGTAACCTAGAAGTAAGTGACCTAGAAGTGACCTAGAAGATAGCTACTTGGAGAGTATAAATAAGAGGCAAGGGTCTCTTGTGAAATGTACCTCTTGTGCATCTTTTGTGAGATCTCTTGTGCATCCTTGAGCATGTATTGAAGATATATTCTGAGAGGGAGATCGTCTGAAGGATCCGATGGACGCATCAAATTTTCCGAAAGTCTGAGATCATGACGAAAAAGGTCTCGAAAGCTCAGAAACCCTAGTTTCTGAGGTATACGTGGACTACGGTGATCTAGGGCGAGTACATACGTGGGTTGTATGAGAATAGGGCATATACAGTGAGTGAAGTCATGAAGACTTGTGATTGAGCTGATGACAGGCTCTTGGAGACAGAAGCAAGTTCTAGATTGTAATATACCAGATATAAAAAGTATGCAAAACAAAAATAACATGATAGAAATGGAAGAATAACAACAATATAACCAAAATAATCACCACAATAACACTACAATGATATAATTATAACAACAAAAATAACACTTTGATTCTGAGAGCAATGTTCACGGGCCTCTTCAAGGGGGAAACCTCCAGTCAAGCAGAGCTCTATTACAATAATCTCCAAGCTAGGGTTTTCATAACCTCGACACCTATTTATACTAAATATGTCTATCAAAAGAAGCATCTAGAGGAAGATCCTTGTAGAAGAGGAAGCTTCTATTAGGTCTTCTTACATTCAACTTATTCTATTTTATTGCAAGGCCTTATTAATATGGACCTTTGTTACATCCGAATATATTGTTCTACCTATGTGCGGGTTAGGACCCTAACATGTCCTCCCCCTTAAAGACAACCTTGTCCTCAAGGCTTGAGATGTGGAAATTGCTACAAAATGGTAGTTGGCTCCCAAGTGGCATCTGCTGGAGTTGTATATTTCCACTCGATTAACACTTCCTTGATGGTTCTCTGACACAGGCGATGCTCACACTGGTCCAAAATGGCTTGTGGCTGTAGCCAAATGGGTCCTTATTCGGCTAACTTGGGAAGGTTGGTTTGAATTTGGCACTTAGTTCTGATCACCTTCTTTAAGCAGGAAACATGAAAAACAGGATGTAGCTTAGAATGACTGGGAAAATATAATTGACAGACCATCTGTCCCACACACTTGAGAACTGCATAAGGACCATAAAATTTGGGTGCTAGCTTCTGCCAATGCTCGCCCTTGAGGGAATTCTACTTGTAAGATTGCAGGTGAAGAAACACCTGATCCCCTTCTTCAAATTGACATTCAGAGAGACCTTGATCTTCTTGTAGCTTCAAGTGATTTTGTGCCATGAACAAATTCTCTTTGAGGGTACGGAGAATAGCCTCTCAAACTGTAAGTGTTTGGTCAACCACCTGGACCTTCAAGACATGAGGTAAGTATGAGAGAACTAAAGGTGGCTTCTATCCATATACTGCTTCAAAAGGATTCATACATGTAGCTGTATGGTATGAAGTGTTGTACCACCATTCAGCTAGGGGTAACCATTGAGCCCAATGATTTTTATTTTCTAAGGAAAAAAACCTCAAATATGTTTCCAAACACTTGTTGACAACTTCTATTTGACCATCAGTCTGGGGATGATAAGTTGTACTGAGATGCAATTGGGTGCCTTGTATCTTGAACAGTTCTTGCCAAAAATTGCTTGTGAAAGTTGGGTCGCGATCAGAAACAATAGAGTGTGGAATTCCATGGATCTTGAAGACCTGATCCATGAAAATTTGAGCCATTGCGGATGCTGTAAACGGGTGTTGAAGAGCGCAGAAATGAGCATACTTGGAAAGGCGATCAACAACCACCATGATGACTGATTTATTTCTTGATTTGGGTAATCTTGTAATAAAATCCATAGAGATGTCCTTCCAAATAGTAGGTGGAATTGGGAGCGGTTGAAGTGTGCCTAGAGATTTGACTATTTCTCCCTTGTGGCATTGACACACATCACATTCGGTGACAAAATTACAAATTTCTTGTTTCATACCATCCCAGAAAAAAGAACGTTTGACCCTGTCATAGGTTTTTGTGAAGTGCCCCGCTATCGGTGTAGCATGAAGCTCAAAAAGTACTATGGATTTAAGATTTGATTGTTTACTTAAATACAAACAACCTTTATATCGAAGCTCATCATGGAGCCAAGTGTACCCTGGGGGAGCTGGAGCACTGGACTGAAATTGTTGGATCAACTGCAAACTTTTGGGATCTTGTAGCCATTCCTGGCGAACAACTTGGAGCCAATCTGGTACAATGAAGGAAAGAGAAAAAAATGATCCTTCATGTTCATATTTGCGGGAAAGTTCATCCACAACCACATTTTCTTTGCCTTTCTTGTAAATGAACTCATAATCATAGCCAAATAGCTTAGTTACCCATTTTTGTTGCTCCGGGGAGGAAATTTATTGCTCCAAAAAATAATTGAGGCTTTGATGGTATGTCTTAATTTGGAAGTGTTGCCTCAATAGATAAGGGTGCCACAAATCAATGGCATGTAGAATAGCCAATATTTCCTTTTCATAGATATATTTTCCTAGATTTCTTTCAGATAGTTGCTTGTTGGTAAAGGCCAAAGGATGACCCTCTTGCATAAGGACAACACCAATTCGTTTCCCTAAAGCATCACATTCCAAGACAAAGGTCTTTGTGAAATCAGGAAGGGCCAGGACTAGAGTGGTGCACATGGCCATCTTCAAGGTTTGAAAAGCTTGAGCAACAACTGGAGTCCAAGTGAAAGAGTTCTTTTTTAGGAGAGTAGTGAGAGGTGCTGCAATCTTTCAGTAATTCTTAACAAACTTGAGATAATAACCTGTTAAGCCCAGAAATCCACGCAAGATTTTTAGAGTCTTTGGGTGAGGCTAGTCTTGCATAGATTCAATCATTTTAGGATCCACCCTGATGCTATCCTTGCCAACCAGATGACCCAAGTACTCTACTTTTGAGGCGCCAAAAGCACATTTAAACTGTTTTAGGAAAATTTGGTGCTGAGAGAGTAGATGGAGAACTCAATCCACATGAGAAAGATGTCCTTTACAGGTCTTTCTATAGATGAGGATATCATCAAAGAAAACTAAGACAAAATGATGGAGAAAATGATGGAAGACATTGTTCATGAGGCTTTGGAAGGTGGAGGGGGAATTATAGAAGCCAAAAGGCATGCCCAAAAACTCATAGTGGCCCTCATGAGTTATAAAGGTAGTCTTAGGAATGTCTGCCTCTTTCATACGTATTTGGTGGTAGCTCGAATGAAGATCAAGTTTAGTAAAGAATTGGGTGCCACTTAGTTCATCCAGGAGGTCATCAATGATAGGAATGGGAAATTTGTCTTTAATGGAAAGTTTGTTGAGGGCACGGAAGTCAGGACACATTCGCCAAGAACCTTGTTTCTTCAGGACCATGACCACAGGAGAAGAGTAGGGGCTCATACTAGGGTGGATAATGCCTGCATTAAGGAGTTCCTGGACCATTTTCACAATTTCATTTTTTTGGGAAAAGGGGTGACAATATGGCCGAATATTGGGAGGAAGGATTTTGGGTACAAGGGTAATGGAATTATCATGAACACCACATGAAGGAGGGAGTCCCTGAGGAGTGAAAAATACCACTTGGTGTTTATAAAGGATGGCTTGGAGGTCTTGCAGCACCGAGGGTGTTTCTATTGCTTGGATGGCATGGAGTTGATCAATAACACCAGAATGACCCTTTTTGAGCAGCTTTTCCATGCAATGGGAACTAATGATCTCAGGTGAACCGATGATGATTCCTTGTAACTTATATTGGTGGCCCTCCTAGTCAAATTACATGGTTAATTCTTTAATATCCATGAGATTGGGACCCAAAGTCCTTAGCCAGTCTGCACCCAACACAATGTCACACCTGCCCATGTCTATAGCAAACATATGAAATTTTAGGTGGTAGTCACCAATTTGGAGACACACATTTTCACAGTGCCCTCAACATTTCATGTAGCCACCATTGGAAATCATGATTTGTAAATTATTGACGACATGGATGTAGCAATGAGTTTCTTGGGAAATGCGGTGATGAATAAAATTATGGGTGCTTCCACTATCCACCAGAATGATGACCTTCCGATGCTTGATGTAACCGATTAGATTGAGGGTTTGGGGAGCAGAGAAGCCAGTGAGAGCATTGAGGCAAATGACCAATTCTACTTTGGGAGGGTCTGAGGGAGGGGTTATGTCGGGGGTTTCAGGTGACTCAGACACAAGGGGAGTTTCAATATCCTCTTCCGAAATATCCTCAAAGATGGCCATAAACATCTTGTTCCTTACACTTGTGGCTCGAGAAATATTTGTCATCACAATTATAACAAAGGCCTTTGAGTTGGCGTTCAACCATTTCATCCTTGGTCAATTTTTGGATCTTTAGTGGAGCGGTGGGAGTAGTGGGATTTACTAGTTTAGGGCGAGGGATAAAGAAGGTTTTCCGGTTTTGATAAGATACAACCTGTTGTGCTTCTTTATCTCTTTTAGTAGCCTTCACCCAAATCTCAGGCCGATCCATGAGGACATGGGCCTGAATCTCATCCTTGAGGCCACTAATAAAACATTCTTGGAAAAAGGCATCAGACATGCCCTCTATCTGAAAATCCAGGTGCTCAAAGGTAGCTATAAAGTATTCCATTGTTCTTGATTGTTTAAACTTTTTCAAACGGCTCAAATGGTTGGTGTCAATGTCAAAGCATTCATAAATATCTGCCACAAAGTGTGTCCAAGAAATATACCCTTGACGAGAAGTTTTTCTCCATTTCCACCATTGCCAATTTTATTGATCTAGATGGATAAAACCATATCGGAGTTTGGCCAAGTCAGCTGTAATTCCGTATAAAGAAAAATAATCTTCCATTTGGGTTACCCAACCAGTGGGGTCCGAGCCATCAAATTTGGTCATATCCACCTGTAGAAGGCGTAGGTCACGTTGAAAGTGATGGTTATGAACGTTATGGGAATGAGAGGTTTGGTCACCTTCAGTATGTGGAGGTGAGGAAGAGGAAGGGTTATTTGTAGGGATATGCAGTTTGGTGTAGAGTGCCGAAAAAGATAGACTCAAGCTAGGTGGTGAGGCCTTGTTTGATTTCCTCCATTGAGGACTGTATGGTTGAATTGATGGTAGAAACATTAGCACTGAGTTGTTTCACTTCTTGTTGGGTCTCGATGAGACCAGTTTGCAAGGTGTTGAAGAGAGCTTCCAAGTATTGGCTACGAGTATGGGCCATGGTGAAACTGAAAAGGGGCAAGCAGGGTAAAAAGTGTTGCCAAAAAAATGATATGGATGGATGTGATAAGGGTGAAGAGATGAATCCAATGGAATAGGTCTCAAATAATGGTGAAAAAAAATCCAGACTTTTTTTTTTTTTTTTACACCCACAGAGTTATACTCCAGTCTAAAGAATACTGCAGAGAGGAAATGCCCAAATGCTTAACAAGAAAGAAATGTGTATTTACTTGGAAACCTGAACACAGTTGCGCGACAATAGATCTTTTCAGTTTTAATTTGTTTATGTTTCTATCCCCAAGGGTTCTACAGACAAGGGTTTTCCCTGTGCTATAGCTCTCTGATATACGTGTGGGGTCCAACAGTAGTACTCGGCCCAATATCTCTTGGAACTAACTAAGGAGGATAGACCGTACTCTTAGTTGTACTACCTAACTACCCACATACTAGAGAGTATCTTCCTGAGTGCAGTTCTCGGTGGCACTATAGCAGTCAGGTGGTTGATCGGTTTATCTAAAGAGGGCTTCATGAAATCTAGGCCTATCCATACACATGTGTTGTCTGATGCGCTACCACTTGAAGGGGTACCAACATGGGTTACAAGGGTGGCCAACAGATGTGTGCTTAAGAACCACTTGTATTTCCTACGTGTAGGAATCCCTCAAC
The DNA here is from genome assembly GCA_000966675.3 of Picea glauca. Taxonomy (NCBI): domain Eukaryota; kingdom Viridiplantae; phylum Streptophyta; class Pinopsida; order Pinales; family Pinaceae; genus Picea; species Picea glauca. The sequence continues at coordinate 255,362 of JZKD02S1745498.1, read as the reverse complement.
CACGGGGTTTATGCACGTAACGAGAGATCTCTGTGGCTTAAAGACACTGGAATACGTCTCTACCCTGAAAAACAATTTACCCACAATTTATGCCAAGGAAAGTGATCTGATACCATTTGTAATATACCAGATATAAAAAGTATGCAGAACATAAATAAAATGCTAGAAATGGAAGAATAACAACAAAAATAACCAGAATAATCACCACAATAACACTAAAATGATATAAAAATAACAACAGAAATAACACTTTGATTCTGAGAGCAATGTTCATGGGCCTCTTCGAGGGGGAAAACTCCACTTGAGCAGAGCTCTATTACAATAATATCCAAGATATGGTTCTCATACCCTCAACTCCTATTTATACTAAATATGTCTATCAAAAGAAGCATCTAGAGGAAGATCCTTCTAGAAGCAAAAGATTCTAATACGTATTCTTACATTCAACTTATTCTATTTTGTTGCAAGGCCTTATTAATATTGACCTTTATTACATCCGAATATATTGTTCTACCTATGTGCGAGTTAGGACCCTAACACAGACCTGCATTCTATGGGCTCAGATCTACCATAGAAACTCTGGTATGGTTACATTGTTGTCTTGATGGATACTCTTTCCTGTTGTGTGGTGAATGCTTAAGGCATTCTTGGTATGGATATTGTGATGTGGTTTGTGTTTGTTGATGGAGTGAGCAACACTCTTATGATTCATTAATGATATGATTGCTATAGTATACTGGTTGTTTGTACATGATGAGTAGCATTCATATTGTATAGTTGAGGAGCATGAGTTTGTTGTAGAAGAACATAGATATGTTGAGATCGATTATGGTTCAGATTATACAGTGACAAGATCAAAAGTGGATGTGATAGAAGAGAAAGAGTCTGAAGGGCCAGAAAGTTGAAGTTTCAGAAACCCTAGTTTCTGAAAGCATACGCAGGCTACAGTGAGATAGAGCACATACATACGTGAGTTGCATTACTGGTAGGGTGCATACATACGCTTGTTGAACTACCGACAGGTCGCATACCTGTTGACAGATTGAAATTTGTTGAGGATTTTTACCTCATCTCAGTTGGTGCTGAGTGTGTAAGATGATTCTTTCATTATAGAGCTGGTGCTCTTGTAGAGTTGTACTCTATTCAGTTGTTGTTGATAACTCAAGGATTGAAGTCTGTAATAAAAAGAAAATTGTACATACATCTTGTGTTCCTTGTATTCCTTGTGATGATGACTTATTGATGATATATGTTGTTGTTATATGTTGTTGATGTATAATTACATTTGAATGGTTATGAATGACAGTAATAAGTAATGAGAAAATGGTGATAGCTAACTAAGAATTTTGTGAAGGGGAATTTTTGGGAAAAATATCCCTACACTATTCACCCTCCCCCTCTCAGTGTAGTCGGTGTGTCCAACACATCTCGTCGTGATGGATTACCCACTCTTTGACAAACATAACATGATCTAGCATATGCCTTTGCATCCTTGAGGAATGTTTCCCACCAAAGTCTGGCTTGGAGGAATTTCAGCGCAGTGGCCTTTCCTCCTACATGACCTCCTACAACTCCACTGTAACATTCCCATAGTATATTCTGTATTTCATGGTCTAAGATACATATTTTGAGGATACTATCTAGTCCCAATTTGTACAACTATTCTGCGATCAACTGGTAATCCACTACTCTAAACACCATATAGTGTTTCTGGGTTGCAGAATATGTTTCTGGGAAGGCCCCTGTACTTAATAAGACTACTATGTCCTCTAGGTATTATGGTATGGCCTCAACCCAGAACAAGTCTACATCTGGGAGTTGATCGTCAACTGCTTCGCCACTTTCCCCTGACTCTAATCTGGACAAGTGATCAGGTCCTACGTTGCATCTTTCAGGCTTAATAATTAACTCAAAAGAGAATTCATGAAATAATAGCAGCCATCTACAAATTCTCCCTTCCAGCACAGGTTTGTTAACTAGATATTTCAATGTAGAATGATCAGTAAAGAACTTAAAATGAGAACCTAACAAATAATGTCTAAATTTATGCAAAGAATAAATCATGGCTAAACCCTCCCTTTTTGTCGTTGTGCAGTTGCGCCCTGCTTGTGACAAGTTCCAACTTGCAAAATATATAGGTTGATCCATGGATCCATCTCCAAGTTGCACTAAGATAACTCCTAAGGAAATTCATAAAGCATCTACATTGACATGAAATTCATTTTCCCAGTTTGGGAATATCAGAATCGATGTTGTTCTAAGTTTCTCCTTTAGGGTATCGAATGATTTATCATATTCCGGGGTCCATTGGAATGTTTCGGCCTTTTTCAATAGATTGTCTAGAGGTGCAGTAATGTTTGCATATCTTTCGATGAACCTATGATAGTACCTTGTGTGTCCCAACGTGGAGTGCAACTTCTTAGCACTCATAGGTGGTGGAATGTTCACAATAACCACAACTTTGGTTGGGTCTACTAATACTCCTTCTCAACATACTATGTGGCCCAACAAATTCCCATGTGGTACACATAAGATACACTTTCTAAGATTCAATGATATCCGCAATTCTCTGCCTCTGTCAAACATCAAACGTAACAATGCTACATGTTCCTTAAGAAGACTATATATCTTTCAATCATCCATATAAAATTTTATGAAATTGTGAATAAATTCTCTGAAAGATGCTATTACAAAACTGGAGAAAACTGCAGGGGCATTCTTCAAGCCAAATGGAATCACATTGTATGCAAAAGATCCCCATTCTGTTATGAATGTGGTCTTATTTTTGTCCTCTTTGACAATCCTTACCTAGTGGTACCCTGAAAATCCATCTGTGAATGAGTACACTTCCTTCCCCACAACCTATTCTAGCACCTCATTGGTAAAAGGTGTTGGGAAAGGGTCATGCACATAGGCAAAGTTAAGGCTTCTATAGTCTACACAAACCCTGATATCCTTAGTGGCTTTCTTGCTTTGAATAACTATTGGGCTGACCCATTCTTCTTCTTCCACTACAAAAATGAGTCCCACTTCCAACATATTGTCTATCTCCTTTTTAACCTTCTCTTTTAATCTAGGGTTAGGATGGTATGGTCTATGCCTCACATGCTTGGATCCTGGTTTCAATTTGATTTTGTTTTCTCCCATAACTCCTTTGATTCCCTTTAACTCTGAAAAAGTATTTGGGAAAAAATCCTCATATTCCTGTAGCAAAATCTATATTTATTGACTATTTTTCTGATTCCAATAGTCTCCCACCATAGCCATCTTAGGTTGTTCCGTGGTCCCTATATTGAATTTGTGCAATTTTAATAAGTGATTGTAGGAACTATCAGTTTGACTGGGTATGGTGTTATGTATTTCTCTATTCCCTTCCATCTCTTTAATGGCTAGGTTCCTCAATTCCTCTAAGTCATCTAGGATTTATGAATCCCTGCTAATCTTATAACATTCTATAGGATTATTTGTGGAGGGTAAATGAAGGTTAGTCTGAATTTCTCGGCTATACTTTGGACATACCACTAGGTTTGATTTCTGATTACTATTATCTGTAAAAAGAAATTCTTTAAGATTTTGCAAGACTACTTCAAGCTCATGGTGCTTACTTGTAAACGAGAAGTCCTTGCAAAAATGATCTTCCAACGTTTTCCAGTTTGTTTTCTATCTTTTGGTTTCCTCATGTATGAACCAAGATTTCAGGATTGGACCTAGAGAATGGGGAAATACCTGAATCCAGAAGTGAGAGGGTATTTCCACAACTTGCCACTATGTCACGCACTATTCAATATGTACTTTAGGCTCATATTCTCTGTTGAATAGTTGCGTAGCTTGGAAATTTGTCTTCATCTCTGGTTCCAACTACTCCTTATTCTGAAACCTATACTTGATATCTTTCTTTACATCGTCCCAAGTTCCGAGTAAGGCTTTATGATTAGCCCACCATTTGGCAGGGGTGTCATAGAGGGCTATATCTAGTACCGAGATCTTTGATCCTCTACTACCTTTTCTGTTAAGCCCTAATATTGGCTCATTACCCCTTAATTGGGGCATATTATATTAGTAATATTATTTTATTTGTGTTGACTTTAGGCCATTAGTTGTAATTATACCTCCTAGTCTCTTATATATACCAAGGAGACATTTTCATATTGAATCATCTTATACTTGAACATTTAAGTGGGGTAAAAGGAGGTTTCCCCCTCAAAGAGGCTTATTATCTGAAATTATCTCTTTTTCAAGGCGTTGAATACTTTTTCTTAGGTTTTTCTATGCTATATTGATATTTGGTTTTTAACATATGGTATCAAAGATCAAGGTCTTGGGGTTTCGCTGCTACATATGAGACACCTTGGAATTTTCGATATAACTTTGTTTCTACAATGTTTTAGAAGGAACGAATTGGAGGATATTTATTAGATGGATCAAGGTACGTTGGGCTCAGAATTCATCTCCCGAGGTCTTATACTTTTGGAGATACAACCTGTACAAGATAGGGTTCTGGAATCATCCTGAACAGAGTCAGTGCGGAATTTTCACTATAAAATTTTTTCTGTAACGTTTCAGACCTTGAACACTGGATGATATTTAAATAAATTAGTAAGGTATTTTTGGTAAAACTTTCATCTTTTGGGTCATCTTAAATTTGTAGATACACCCTGTGTAAGATAGGGTATTTGACTAGTCCTATTGACTAGTCTCAAGAAGGTGTTCTAGGTAAAACAATCCTAACTTCTTCCTAGAGTATCCAAATTGAGTGGGACTGGTTTCATTGGATCGTGGACAATATGTAGTATTTCTAGTGCGAGTTGAAAAATTTGATATCAATTATTTTGTGCGGGGCATGCTATACAAGTGAGATCTATTGGAAAGGCCAAAAATCGGCAAGTTGTTTGGAAGTTACCATAAATTCCACTTGGCACATCCAATTTTGATCAGACCTATGGCATTGCAGAGAAGAAATATTAGAGAACTACATAAAATAAAGTTTCATACCCAGAAGCGCCGAAACGTGGGAGATACAATAGAAGAAATATTGTCTAGCAGAACCACCTCAAAATCAAGGTTCAAAAGTGATACTTGGCCAACATGCCACCAAAAAAGGGAACTTCTACACCA
>JZKD02S1745498.1:234462-247193 GCA_000966675.3 Picea glauca | reverse complement strand
TTGGAATTGCACACCTATCCAGTAGGAGGGCACTCAGGATTTTTGAAAACCTACCATAGAGTCAAGAAGGATTTTTTTTGGGATGGCCTTAAAACTAATGTTCAAAGGTTTGTGGGAGAATGTTTGGTTTACCAACAAAATAAGGTGGAAACAATTAAGACCCCAAATATTTTACAACCATTATCCATCCTAAGTCAGCGTTGGGAGGAGGTTTCCATGGATTTCATCACAGGGTTACCAACGTTTGAAGGAACGCATGTCATCATGGTGATTTTAGATAGACTGACCAAGTACGCACACTTTTGTGCACTCTCTCATCCCTTCAAAGCTAGTACAGTTGCCACCGCATTCATGGAGACATTTCAAAATCTACATGACAACCCAAAGATTATTGTAAGTGACAGCGATCCCATCTTCACTGGACATTTTTGGACATAATTGTTTTCTTGTTTGGGTACTCAATTGGATCATAGCTCATCCTATCATCCTCAATATGATGGACAAACCGAGATAGTGAAAAAATTTCTGGAAGTCTACCTTCGTTGCTTTGTCTCTGATAAACAAACACAATGGTTCAAATGGTTACCCTTGGCAGAATGGTGGTATAACACTTCCTTTCATACTGCAAACAAAATGACACCATTTATGGAACTTTATGGATACCACCCTCCTTCCATCACTTCTTCTCTAAAAGAAAAATATAAGGTTCAAGAAGTGGAATATCACATCGAGAATCAACAACAAGTTCTCCAAATCTTAAAGGACAACCTAACCATGGCACATAATCGCATGAAACAACAAGCAGATTAACATCGTAGTGAAAGAAGTTTTGAAGTAGGGGATTGAGTATTTTTAACACTACAACCATACAAACATATGTCCCTCAAGCAAGCCAAGAAGGATACTAAATTATCACCAAAGTACTATGGCCTTTATAAGGTGTTGAAAAAGATTGGTACTATGGCATACAAATTGGAGTTGCCTGCATCTTCATGAGTACACCCATTTTTCCATGTTTCATGCTTAATAAGGTTATAGGTGACAAGATCCCAGTTCAAACTATATTGCCAGAACTTAATGAGGAAGGAAAAATCATATTGGAGCCTGAAGCCATCATTGACACAAGAATTCGCCAGCTGAGGAATAGATCCATTTAAGAGTATCTCATTAAATGGAAGAAACTACCGGCTTAAGATTCCACTTGGGAAGATGAGTCTTTTATACAGAAGCATCCAGAGTTACTCAAGTGTTGCAGACAACACTTGTCTCAAGGGGAGGGGCATGCTAAGCCCTAATATTGTCTCATTACCCCTTAATTGGGGCATATTATATTAGTAATGTTATTTTATTTATGTTGGCTTTAGGACATTAGTTGTAATTATACCTCCTAGTCTCTTATATATACCGATACATTTTCATTTTGAATCATCTTGTACTTGAACATTTAAGTGGGGTAAAAGGAGGTTGCCCCCTTGAAGAGGCTTATTATATGAAATTATCTCTTTTTCAAGGTGCTAAGTACTTTTTCTGAGGTTTTTCTATGTTATATTGATATTTGGTTCTTAACATTTTCTTCCATGCTGAGAAAACAATTGTTGGGTCCTAAGGTGCCATCATATACTAGGTGTTCTCTAACTTTGGTCCCAACCCATCTAGTTTCTCTGATAGTTGCGCATATCCTTGAGAATTTTTTGTATGAGCCTTGCTTCCAATTGTCAAATGCCAGTTATGAATCTTTGTCTACTAACTGTATACTCCTCCAACTTACTGATCCATCAACAATAGGATTTATATAATCGTCTCTTGTTCCTGTTGTTACAATGTACAACTAATCCAATTTTTCTCCCTCCATATTATTTTTTGTTGGCTCTGTATATCTAGGCCCTACATATGGATCCAAGGGTTGAACTACCTTGATTCCATCATCCTCAAAGGTCATGGTGTCCTTCTTTAATTCAATTAATGCATAGTTTTCATAGGCCCAATCAATGCCAAGTATTGCAGGGTAAGGGTTCTTATCCCCCATGATTTCAATCACTTCAAAGTCAACTACGATATTTACTCCTGCAACATCTATTTCCACACTTTCTAGTCTTCCTATCGAGAAAATACAATATTGGTTGGCCATTCTTAGCTAAATTGGAGAATATGTCAACGTAGGTTTTCCTAAGGCTTCCCAAGTTTTCTTAGGCATAATGTTCACATCGGATCCTAGATCCAACATGACATCCTTGATCTCAAATTCGTCTAACTCAGCTATTAGTCTAAATTCTTTTCAAGTTCGTACTTTGTTTCTCTACACTCTTTAAGTACTCTTCTTAGGAATATTATCCCTTATTCATGCTTCTATGGTTTCTTCATTCCCTAAAACTAGGTATAGCTCATTGCACAACTTCTCTATTAATTGATTGTTCTCAAGAATTTCAGAGAATAATTGAAACCAAAGGTTGACTACATTTTGAGGTTTCTCATGTTGTCTCAGTGTGATTGTAGGGTTTCTGGTTGTAGGAGGTGAAGCATGGACTTGTGAAATCCTAGGGTAAACACTAGACTATGGGTATTTATCTTGCATATCAGGGCTAGGGATATTTTGAAATACTTTTATGGAATCTTTAAAGAACAACTTTTGTTTTAGAGGGTGTTAGGACCCTGAAATGTCCCTTTTTCACTATACCTTTTGATCATTCAACCTTCTCATTCCTAATCTAAATGACTATTATAATGAGCACAAAGACCCTTTTTCCCAAGGTATGAACTATTCATCTTGATTTTATATTTTCATTTACTTAGCATGTTTGATTGATAACATTCACATATTTTACCCATGAAATGATTTAACTAATGATCAAAATGTTAGAACAACCCACTTCAAGAAACTCGTTGGTGTTACAGCGATGCACCAATCCTAGAAGCTGTTACACAACTGCTATGACAGAAGCATGTTAATCTCATAAATTGTTACAACAGACACCACCAGTCCTATTGTGATATGACTGTTGCAACACCTGTTGATTAGAATGTTGGATCATGATGTTGATGAAGGACAATTCAAGATTTTGTATTAATGATATCTAATGAACAGTCTGAGAATCGGGGATTCTCAAGACTGTTATGTTTTTGAACACTGAACGACTCTAACTTTAAATAACAGAGATTTTGTAATGTAAAGTTTGTTAGTCTTTTTCCTTGAACTGAAGAAAGTAGCGATTATTGAACACAAACATCGTTTTGGCAATTAAATGAAGAAGTGGATTGAATTTCTTTAGCAGACTGTAACCTATCTCTTTGAGTGGATTCGGTGAGAAGGAAAGGGCCCACCTTCCTCACCGATTCCCCTCTATTTTGAATCCTATATTTAGTCATTTTCATTGCAAATGGTTTAACTATTAGATATTTTTGAATACAACTGTTGTTACAGTTTAGTTCTTTCTTGGTAAATGCACATAAACTTGTCTCATGAGAATTAGAAGTCAGTTGTTGAACATGGATGGAGAACTGCTTTTCCTTTTTCTGCATTAGGTTAAAATCTTATTTTGGAGAATTAAAAGTGTGAAGTAGCTTCTTGCAATAAGTAGATTTCCCTTCCACAATAGTATAGATTAAGGTAGGCAATTCATGGTTTTTGTATATTCATCATTTTAGATTGCAATTATGATTTTAAGTTTGTAGCAATCCAGCTGTATCAACACAATTGTGTTAGTGATACTGTTTGTTTTTTTTGTTAAAAAAGAACTTCCCTACTACAATTAGATTAGAGATGCTTTCATAATCTAGCATAGACCATGCAGAATTATCTTGAAATAATAGACTTCCCTAGGTTGACAATTTATATTGAACACTTTGATTTTTCATTCAATTAGACAATTAAAGTGCCCAACATTTTGGCGTTGTTGCTGGGGAAGATAATTGTAGATTTTGGTAACCACACTAGTTTTTTTTTTAGGAATGAATAGTCTTCATGAATCACCAAACACGAGAATGAACCCCCCAAAATACTAACATTACAGGCACCAGAGGATGTGGAGGAAGAAGTCCTAACATACTGGGAAGACAAACCATTTTTTATGAGATTATAGCTAGAGAAAATTCTTCTTCAGGATCCATTTTTCGCCCTACCAATCCTCCAAGAGGACGTGATCCGCAGTCAGCAGAAACAACCCCCTCTTGAAAAATCGTTCTCATCAAGGGCTGAAGATGAAGATGAATATTTGTCACCAACAAATCAACAAGCAACACTGGAGAACATTGAGGATCAAGGCAGTATAGCCTAGAACCAAGAAAACCTAGAAGAAGTTGTTTATCAGATCAATGGTCAGATAGTCACTAAGGAAGAGTGGGACGTTGTTCATATTGAGTGGAGGGAGAGAGCACATATGAACAATCAAGGGGATAATGAAGAAAATCTCTACCAAGATAATCCACAGAACAACGAGGATCAGGTAAACAATGAAAACACTATCTCTACCCTGGTTTTTCCTATTTTTGATGTTCCTACACGAGGGATTGCTCCTATGAAAAACATACCTCTCTTGGCTCTCCCAAATTTTCATGGATTATCGACTGAAGATCCGGATCAGTTTCTATTTGAATTTGACATTTTGTGTAGAAGCTATGACTACACTACCACTACACAGAAGCTTAAACTATTTCCAGCCACATTAAAAGGAAATGAGTTAAGATGGTTCATGAGCCTTGGAGGGGAAAACATTTCAACATGGATAAAAATGAGGCATCTTTTCCTACACAAATACCAAGACTATTGTCGAACAAGGGAACTAAGAGAGGAACTGTTCAAAATGTTACAGAAGGAGGACGAGACCCTTGAAGACTTTGTGGAGCAACTCCAATACAATCTACAATGGTCTGGCCATCCGGATGTGAGTAAGGACATTATGAAAACCATTTTGCTAAAGGAAGTTAGAGAAGATTGTTGAGATATGTTGAATATGCCTGGCAAGGGAGATATATCTAAGGAATCCTATGAGGACATTGTAGATCTCTGCAAAATATGTTCTCGAGGATCTACAAGGAATAAGCCAACTACCAAGGATACTACTTTTTCAAGGGTACAAAAATCAACCAATGGAGGAGCAACAAGAGAATAAATAGGAAATATGTTAGAAAGTTTCAAAACAGAGATGATTAACTCTTTTGCCTCACAAATGGATACTTTGCGGGTCAAACAAAAACAAGCAGAACTAGAGCAAGTATTATGCATTTTCTGTCCAAAATGCAGGAAGAAACATCCACCAAGGGAATGCCCACTGAACAGTGTCCAAGTATGCCTTATTTGTGAATTATACCATGCCACTGACCAATGTCCTTCTCTACTAGGTGTAAAAACATCAATGAAGGAAACTAATGAGGAAGCAGAGGCTATCTAATTGATCACACAAAGGAGACAATGGAAGCCAAGAGGTCAAGGTATGAATTCTCAATTCTCTCCTCCTGCATTTAATTATTGGAACAATCAGCTACCATATGGCCAGTCAAATGCTCCCCCTCCAAATCAAATGTCACCCTCTTATCAGGATCCCAATGCATGGTTACCTATTCCCCAACAAAAAAATCACTATGGGCAATGGAACCCATACGAGAGAGGTCCTCAACAACAAATCAGTTATCAAAGCCAACACCAACCAAAATTCTTTCAACAATAGATCCAACCCCCATACCAGCAGCAACAACTGCAATTGCCTCCCAATAACTCACCAAACAATCCTCCCTTATGACCTCAGATGTCTGTGCAACCTAACCCAAACCCAAATAATAAGGCTGTTCATAACATAGATATACATAATGTGCTAGCCTTATCTATTACTCCTATGCCTTGTGATGAAATAAACTTAAGATTAGGGAGAATAGTTGAGCCAATAGTTGAAGATGCTCCATCTTCAGAATCAGATAAGGAATAAGGGGAGAGACCATCTGCTAATACAGAATAAATTGACCAACCCATTCTAGAATCAACAGACCCACCATTCCCTGAAAGACTAAAAATTACCAATCTTGTGGAATTACCATCTTTCATTCTCCTTAGAGAATTGCAAAATCTGCACGTTAATATTCCACTACTGCAAGCAATAAGGGATGTCCCTATTTATGCCAAGACTGTGAGGGATCTTTGTATCAGAAAACCTAGATGAAAACCTAAAGATCCCCTCAAAGTGCATGTAGTGGGGGATTTTTCTGAGCTAATGTTAGGAAAAACCCCACCTATTAAGTATGGTGACCCAAGAAACCCTACAGTCACAGTTAAAATTGGACAGACATTTATTCCACATGTACTAGTTGATTTAGGGGCAAAAATTAACATTATGCCAATAGAAACTACGCAGTTTCTTCAACTCAGAATAGAAATCCAACCTACTCCTATTGTTCTACAATTAGCTGATCACTCAACCATCAGACCAAAATGAGTAATCGATGATTTAGTTATTTCAGTAGACTCATGGGAATATCCTGCTGATTTTGTCGTTTTGCAACCCAAATCCAGTCTGGGAGGCCATCCTCTAATTCTGGGATGACCATGGTTAGCTACAGCTGACGCTTTCATAGGTTGCAAATCTGGTTCTATGACCATATCGAATGGTTATGACACAAAAAAACTTACCCTGTATCCTCATGCTACACCCAGTGTAGAACTTGAAAACTCTCTATGGATGGACACTAAGGCTGAAAGTTCTCTACTTGTGCTAACTATAGGAAAGGCCCTGACTTTCAAGGATGAGACGAAGGATGAGTTAATAAATTATTTTATTTGTGACCCCTCTGCTGTTACACAACACACACACCACCAATTGATCAGAGTCTTTGACCCTATGGCCCATGAAGAAATGAACTCAAAAATGTTCTCAGAAACTGCTGACAATCAGAGTGATTCAACTATAAAAATAGTCGTTGTAACAACAAACGCTATAACAGAATATGATGAAACAACAACGGCTGAATTATTTCCTAGAGTCAGTTCTAAGAGCATCGTTGTAGAAATTGAACCTGGAAAAACCTTGAACATCAATCCCGATCTCTCCAACGTTGAAACTCGTCGACTGATGAATTTACTGACTGAACATAAAGAAGCATTTGCATGGGATTACATGGATATGAAAGGAATTCCCTCTGAACTATGCACCCACCATATATACATCAAATAAGAATGTCGACCCATTTGCCAACCACAAAGGAGGATGAGCCCAAACCTTAAATAAATTGTTAAGGAAGAACTTCAAAAGATTCTCAATGTTGGATTCATCTATCCTATATCAGACAATGAGTGGGTATCATCGTTGGTTATTGTGCCTAAAAAGAATGGTAAGTGGAGTGTGTGTGTGGACTATAGAGCCCTGAATAAGGCAACACAAAAGGATCATTTCCCTCTGCCATTTATTGATCAGGTTTTAGATAACTTAGCTGGAAAAAAATATTTTTCTTTCCTAGATGGATTCAACGGCTATAACCAGATACAAATTGCCCCACAAGACCAAGAGAAGACCACCTTTACCAACCCTTGGGGAACATTTTCTTACAAGGTTCTCCCATTTGGCTTATGTAATTCACCAACCACTTTCCAGAGAGCTGTGATTGGTATTTTATCTGATATGGTGAATGATTGTATGGAAATATTCATGGATGACTTTACACCTTATGGTACTAATTTCGAATACGCTTTGTCTAATCTAGAAAAAGTTCTCAAAAGATGTAAACATTCTCATCTTTCTTTAAGTACATAAAAGTTCCATATGATGATGCATGAAGGGGTAGTGTTGGGACACTTCATCTCTTATGCAGGGATTCAGGTAGATCCAGCCAAAATCCAGGTAATTTTGGACATTCCAACTCCATCAACTCAGAAAGAGGTAAGAAGTTTTTTAGGGCACGTCGGGTATTACAGGAGATTCATTAAACAATTCTCTAAACTTGCCTCTCCATTGTTTTTCTTACTAACAAAATATGTTAAATTTTGTTGGACTGATGACTGTGAATTGTTCTTTGTAGATCTTAAACAGAGATTGTCTACAGCTCCCATCTTGAGAGGGCCTAATTGGGATCTGCCTTTTCACATTTCCTCAGATGCCTCAGACACTGCAATTGGTGCAGTACCAGGGCAACAGGAGGACAAGGAACCCTACGCTATCTACTATATCAGCAAGAACATGACTCCTGCTGAGTTAAATTACACAGTTAGTGAAAGAGAATTCTTGGCAGTAGTATATGCAATCAATAAATTCAAGCATTATGTAACTGGTTACCCAACTTTAATTCATACTGATCATACAACCATTAAATATCTAATGAATAAACCTATTACTAATTCCCGAGTGACAAGATGGTTGTTACTACTGCAAGAATTTGACATCACTATAGTGGATAGACCAGGAAAGGAAAATGTGGTTGTTTATTTTCTCTCGAGATTACATATAAATGATGATAATTCACCTGTAGATGATTCCTTTCCTGATGAACATTTGTTTGCAGTATCTTGTCACTCACCTTGGTATGTAGACATTGCTAATTATTTGGTTGTAGGGAAGGTACCTCCACATCTATCTCCTCGAGAAAGAAGGAAAATTATTCAAAAGAGTGCTAGGTACAGTTGGATAAGAGGATACCTCTTCTACACAGGCCTGGACCAAGAAATCATGAGATGTGTGAGCGATGATGAGGTTTATGATCTGCTGAAATATTTCCATGATGGTCCTTGTGGGGGTCATTTTGTTGATAAAAGGACCGGGCATAAAATTTTAAGGATGGGATATTATTGGCCCAACATATTTCAAGATGCCAAGAAGTATGTCCAAACTTGTGACAGTTTCCAATGCATGGGTCAACCAACTCACAGAGATGATATGCCACTCCAGTCTCAGGTAGTGTTAGAGCCTTTTGAGAGATGGGCCATGGATTTTGTAGGACCCATTCACCCACCTTCCAATCAGAAAGTCTATATATTGGTATGTACAGATTACTTGACCAAGTGGGTGGAGGCAAACACACTTATCAAAGCGTCAGAAGAGGCTGTCTTAGCATTCTTGTTTGAAGATATATTTTTTAGGTTTGGCGTTCCCAAAGAATTGGTCACTGATGGAGGACTCCCTTTCACATCACATAAATTTGAAGCTCTACTCAGTAAATATCTTGTTTTACATAGAATAGCTTCTCCATACCATCCACAAGGCAATGGCCAAGTGGAAAGTACCAACAAAGTTATCGAAACCATTCTTACTAAAAAAATGAGAGAAAATCATAGGGATTGGTTTGACAGACTGCATGAAGCTCTCTGGGCTTACTGAACTACTTGTAGGAGCACAACTGGTTTTTCTCCTTACGAGATGGTATATGGAAAAAGCCCTGTTTTTCCCATTGAATTTGAAATCAAAACCTTAAGAACTACATCAATAGTCAACCTCGACTTGACTATGGAACATAAAGACAGACTACAGTAGCTCAATGAGCTTGATGAAAAGCGTTTGGACTCCATCCATCAAACCATAGTGATTCAACAACAAAGAACAAAATGGCATGACCGAGTCATTAAGAAGAAATTATTCCAGAAAGGAGATTGGGGTCTGTTGTATGATTCACACTTTAAGGAATTTCAAGGTAAGTTGCGTACATGATGGCTAGGGCCTTACGAGTTAGACACCATCTTTCCCAATGGGACAGTCCGATTGATTACTATTGATGGATCCAATACACACTTACATGCAAATGGTCATCGCTTGCATCTGTATCAGCGTCCACTGTCCAAGACAGAATTCAAAACTAGTTGTACAGCTGATACAGATTATCAAATCTTAAATGGAAAGGAGCTTTCGCCTTCCCCTTCTGAACTTTAGGAATTCTTTTGCTCAGACTTTGTATATAAATAATCTCAGCAAAATTCACATTTCTCTATTTTTAGTTGAAATTTTTCTATTTTCTTTACTATGCTAATAAAGCTTTGAAAGGTATCAGGCAATTATGTGTGTGCAGGTAGATTGACGAACAGAAGGAAACGATGAGTTCATGGAAGTTGAAAAACTTCCTAGAAACGAAGTAAGGTTGCATTTGGCCAATTTCAATGTTGTTACACCTTCTTCCAATAAATTGGCCGATTTCAATGCTGTTACACCTTCTTCCGATAAATTGGTCAATTTCAATGTTGTTACACCTTCTTCCGATAAGTTGGCCGATTTCAATGCTGTTACACCTTCTTCCGATAAATTGGCCGATTTCAATGTTGTTACACCTTCTTCCGATAAATTGGCCGATTTCAATGTTGTTACTTCTTCTTCCGATAAGTTGGCTGATTTCAATGTTGTTACACCTTCTTCCGATAAATTGGTCGATTTCAATGATGTTACACCTTCTTCTGATAAATTGGTCGATTTCAATGTTGTTACACCTTCTTCTGATAAGTTGGCCGATTTCAATACTGTTACACCTTCTTCCGATAAGTTGGCCGATTTGAATGTTGTTACACCTACCTCCAACATTTTTGAAAAAGAACCTGTTGATACACTAATTACTATTGTTCTTTCTTGCCACTTCACTCTTTCTTTTCGTCGATGTTGCAGCTCCAACCCTCCAATATTTCATGCAATAGCACCACTAATTAGACAATACTGATGCTCTCTATCTGAAAGTGCTGCTTCATTATGACTTGACTTCACATTCAACGATTTCCAGTTGGCTAACTACAATAAGGACTACTTCTCTACACAAGCTGTCATTTCTCTCACGATCCTTCATCATGCCAGCTATTACGTGCCATTCCGACGATGGTTGGATTGTGTGGTTACTCCGACAGGTTGTTATGTGCAGTAAGATTTGAGGTACGTGATTAATCCTACGTGTTAAAGTAATGAAGATATAAAAGCACGATTTCCTATTTACTAACCGGTTACACCTGGAGCCAATCCGCTTAGTTGGTGGGGGGGAAATGTAAATTTAGCCATTCATTCCAAATTTTATACACACCTCCACCACCTTTCCACCCACACTTATTTTAACTAAGACATTGTATTCTTTCTGCAAACCACGTTCGAGCTTATTGCGTCTCTAATTTAGGTGATATTTTCTCCTCCTACGTGCCTGTTAAACTCTCAAGAAACATCATGGGAGGATCAGCTGTGAGATATGAACCCGCAACTCTGGATAGTTTGCTGCTACACCCAGAGGCCTACCAAATATTTCTTCAGGCTGGCTAGATATCATATTTTAGGAAGTTGAAAGAGTTTAGTGAGGATGAGGTATTGGAGTTTAGTCAAAATATTATTGAAGGGTATTCAATGGTGAATGGGGTAAGGATTCCAGTAACAGAAGCAAGCATTTTTGTTGTAACAGGGTTGCCAAGAACAGGAGACCGATGGTTTAACAAAAAAACACATCTCTCGGATGCACAGAAGGGGTTCCTTGTCAACACTGAGTGAGTTCAGACCAAGGGAAGAGGTGTAGATGTCAATTCCTTACTAGAGCCATGGGGGAAAGTCGCAGAATTTCTAAAAAGGTACATTACCTGCGAAGGCCAATACCAAGTTGCTTATTTTTCTGATTTCATCTTATTATCACATCTGTGACATCAGAAATTGATAAACATTCCTTATTTTCTCCTACATTCATTGCATAACATGGACCGTTTTGTAAAAAAATCCAAGAGCCCCAAGAGCCATGTTTCTAATCAAAGACTCATCGACCTATTAATTCGCAGAGGTATGGGCATTTCCAATAACCCATTACCTGCTGCAGCAAACCAGCCACGGTCTGTAAATCCAGAAAGAATTATACCATTCCTTGAAAATGCAACCCATGGACCTCTTCCAGAGCCTCTACCCTCGGCTGCAATAGAAATCCAAACCCCTATTGTCACTATCCGTAAGACGACTCAGAAAAGAAACCATATAACCCAAATCCATCCTGGCACTAGATAGACAAGCCTCGACGAATTTTCATTACAACATCTTGTAGTTGTGGACAAATAAACAGATGAAGAGACAACTTCTTGACCACAATCACAACACTTGGCTGCTACATCGATTATTGAAATCCTACCCCCTGCCTCTGACAAGAAAACCCTCTCTCTTACCTCTGCATTACTGTTAGGACCACATATTGTACCCTTTTTGCCCATACTTTTTTCCATTGTTATACCCTTCATCACTAGTGTTTAGACTCATAATATCACTACATATGATCATTCCAAGGTATATAAGGTCCTTTCTCATTATTATATGCTTAATCTGTTTTGCATAATACTTTACATTACTTTTTGACCTAACCATTGATGAGAAGTGCATAAGTGTCCATATTTGAAAAATAGTATTCAAGGCCGATGTTGAAACACAGAACTATCCAAAGGCGCTGTTGAACCAATGCTGAAACACGGAGCTGCTACACAGTTCGAGGATGCATGTGCCGAAACACAAAGCAGCTACATGGTTTGAGGATGCAGATGCTGAAACACGGAGCTGTCACTCAGTTCAGAATGCAGATGCTGAGACACAGTGGAGACCACCACGATGCTGAGACACGAGCCTTGACAGTTAGTAGTCAAGGCTGACACAGTCAAAGGGTGCGATTCACGTGGCTGAACAGCCCATGAATCGCGATGCTAAAACAACATCAACAGCTATGAGAAGCAGTTACACCAGCCGTAACAGCAATGCCTCGTCAAGTTCCTGTATTAGCATTCGGTTGCATGAGAATAGGACACCCTACACTGATTTAGAAAGAAGATCCGATTTAGTGTAGGATCC
>JZKD02S1745498.1:200287-221517 GCA_000966675.3 Picea glauca | reverse complement strand
AACATAATCCATTTGTTAAGAAAACACAACACCTTGTGCCTCCCCTCAACATATTTACTTTTGGCAATTTTAGCTCATAAAATTTGAAAATATTTGAAAATAATATCCATATATCCAAAATAAAACATGATGTCCAAAATCCATGAAGTCAACTGTCATAAAACAATAGATAACATAAAATTCAAAAGCCATATTTTCCAGTTTGTGATGCAACCCTTCCTTGGTTGCTGCTACCACCTCTTGATTTTCTCGAATTCGCCTTGGGTTGGGTAGAGCCTTTAGGCTTTATCTCACTGATAACATGGGAGAAATCGTCCCTCAAATGCATCTGTGAAGACACAGATTTGTTGGAGTCATTGGAGGGTGAGGAAGGGGCAACAATAACTTTACCTTTATCAAATGCATGGTGGGATTCAGACTTCAATATCTTGTTGGTATGGGAGGATTGCATTGGCGAGTGGTTAGGGGTAGCTTGGACAATGGGGTTCAAAGGTGGAGGAGCAGGAAAAGTCAAGTTGGGCCAGCCACGATGTTGGGAGAATGCTAAGTGAACAATCTCCTGCCACCCATCATTTTCAGGGACTTCAGGCTATAAAGAGACTTAAGGAGGCACAAGGATGTCGGGGGCTTGAGGGGTTTGGAAAAGAGGCTTATCAGGCCTAGTTTGGAATATTTCCTACCCAATCAAATTAAATAATACAACATGAAACAATTGTCCAAGATATTCTGAATCAACATCAAAATGTATAGAGAACCTGGGCCTTCTTGGGCTTCGGTTCCAGTTACCTCTACCTCTATTTCCTCGGCCATAGCTTCCCCGAGTAAAAAATCTCACCCCGCATATGTTAACGATTAAAAAATAGTCTTTTAAATAACCATGCATGGAAAATCCTTAAAAATACGAAATAGATTTGGCTCAGAATGTATCAGGTTCATGCAATCCAATCCATACAAATTGTTCTAACATTAATCAATGAGCAAGGGGGTGAAATAATGTTCTAGGATATGTGAGGGCTTGTATTGTGCGAAAATATGATACAATGAAAGGGGATAAGAAATGGTCACTGCTCAATGACAACAACAATCAACTGTAAATCAGCCTAATAAACCTTACTACAATCCACTCAAGACATTGCCACTTCATCCACTTAACACAAAAATTCTCCTGGCTGTAATCAATATTAGAACAGGGAGTGAACAAAATGAATATGGGATATGTGAGGGGTTTCAATTAGCAGAAAATGAGATAATGAGATAAGGGGAAAACATGTTTACTGTTCATGAGATTAATCAAGCAATCCATGACATATTTTGTAGTAAGAAAAATATGCATCAACCAACAATCAGATGACTGAGTCATAATTCCCGCTTATTTGCCTAATTTCACTGTCCATTAATATCCAACACAATACCATTACAAAACAGAAGTATTTCACACAATTTGTAAGAGGTCTTGTTCCCTTTATTCACACACTCTGCATTTTATAACAGTCAACAACATCACTCATTCCCAATCTGTAATCATTAACATCCACCATTGCCATCCAATCCGCATCTATATTTAAAAGTAGCATTTCCAAAATAATAATGAAATCACTATTTTTGTAATAGAGCCAATCAAGATCTGTAATGATATTTGTTCCCATATATATAAGCAATAGAAAGATCAAAATAATAAAAACCTCAGATGCCACGCCTGAAATGACAATTGCCTATACAACCAATAGTCATCATTTAGACATAGGCTATGCAAGAGTAAATGTCCAAGGCAATGTAACCATGCCACTGTAATACAAAACATATCAATGCGACTAAAGAGCCGAGCCAAATACCCGACACGATTGTCATCAACATTGGTCAATTTCAATAAATAACATGCTTAAAAACTATGAGGGTATCATTGAGTATAAAACAAACTACCCATACTACACATAGAGCACAACCAACCAAACTCCACAATACACCATTTCCACTTGTCACAACAAACACACAGTCATGCCAATAATGCAACATATCATGCTGGGGCTGTGCGCATAAATAAGTGGTTGGTTCGTTTAAGTGACACAGTGATTCAATCAAAACCGTGCGTACCTAGGCCTATCAACCAACAACATGTGATTCCATGGATATGCCTTCTATAGTTAACCAGTTGATCGTCATTCGGCCCCAGGGGGAAACATAGTTGTCACACCCAATGTTTCATTTGAAAAACAACATACACAGAACGTGACCTGTGTGAGCAACCCTAATCATTCATGACCAATTTCAACAATCAACCAAATCACCATAAGTTCCAAACTAGTGACTGTACATCAACCAACAATTTGCCATTTCGGTAAAAAAATCAATCAATCGAACAAGCCGTGGTATCTGTGCATGCCCACGCATCCAATCGAAACAGGCAAATGCCCTTCCATTTAAAAACAACTGAGTTTCTTTGACAACAGGCGGGTGATTGTGAACTTTTATAAGTGAAAATTGGCAATGTAAGGCTCACGTTATTATCACATAGGCAGTGACAAAAATATATACCAACATGACTGCTATACGACCAATGGGTGAGCCCATATTCAAAGTAATAGACGACAATAATAAGGAACAATTTAATAGTCTTGACAGTCTCCCTATGCAGCTCTAGTCTGGAGGGTTGAGGGTTTTCACAATAGCCGTCACAGGAGGAAAGGCACCAACTATAGTGAAACTTTGAGGCCAAAGGCATATGTACAAGGAGGACTATGATTCGCTTGTGAACGAGAGGCAGTTCCTTGATAGGGTAGAAACAGAAAACAAGGCTCTAGTTAAACCCAAGAATCGTGAAGACAACCATCCAACCATGATTTAAAAAACCTTTAACCAAATGCAGTGGTAACAAAAATATATCACCCAAGAATACCACCAACTCCGATGAACTCAAAACAACTATAACCAGAACCATCGATTTTCCATTCAAAACCAAAATTCCACACCGTTGCAGCACTCAGGACAAACACAAACCCACACAATTGAGCCAAAATTATTTTGTAACCAGAGTGAAGTCAAGAATGGCAAAAAGAGACATACCTATTAATAGAAATCCTTAAGACGGGAGGTGGCCGAGCGGTTTCACCCTGCAAAAAATTCGAAGCATGAACACAACAACAAGATCAAACAATAGTCCAAATACGGTGGCAACCAATGGGAAGGGTAAAGGTGACGTGCAGTAAATGCACATCGCCTCCACCCATATCTCATTTACTCCATAGTACATGCCAACGAGTCCCCCATTAACACCATTAATCAACCCTTGCATCGAGAACATTAAGATATTTAAACCATAGCATAATCCAAGTTTCGTATAACAATTCAACCATTTGCATTGTTACTTTTCCAAATGTGCCACCCATATTTACATTCCCAATATAACTCAAATAAATCGCTTGACCACTATACAATCTAAACAATCATGTATAGAATCATCACCAATAGTGTGATCAACCTCAACTTGAAATATAGCATAATCACCATACATATAGAATATATGAAATCGCAAGCCATTACTTCCATGCACACCAAAATTTCCACCATATGCATATAAAATGTATTTTAACACAATTTCATAGCCATTTCCTTGTTAGCTAGGAATTAATTATTAACAAGTATTTTCATGCATGTAGTCTTACAGAACTAGGTCTCTTTTGCATCAGATATAGTACTTTTCTCTTTCTCAAAACTGCCTTTCTATAATTTTCACTAACATATTTGTTATGCAATTGTAATAGGAATAGACCGTAATGATATTGATGAATAGCATATTATGTAGTAGCATAAGCAACCAAACTTTCATAATCTCATTTATAACCAATAACACAAGATCTTCATCAACCATGTGTCGCACATCGTCTCAACATAAAAATGCATAGATCTGCTCTCTAATACTTCAAGGGGCCCCCACCTACCAGTATTATTTAGTTTTAATATAATAGGCTTAAGAAACACTTTGTGGGCGAAACTACGTTGACGTTTTCAATCATCAACAACTTTGTCGACGCTAAATAGGCTTGGGATATGTATCAACAAAGGTTGACCAATGGATATGTGTTCAATATGTTTAGTGGAGCAATCATTTGGATGAGTAAGTGATAGGTGGTCATAGCATTGTCAACAATAGAGGATGATTACATGGCATCCACTCATGGAAGCAAAGTAGTATATATGCAAAGGATGTGTTCAGGGATTGGGTTTGAGAAGAGATCTATGAATATAAGTTGCAAAAATCAAAGTGCGATATTTCTGCAAAAGAACCCAACTTATCATTCCAAGACTAAGAATATTGATGTACAATACCATTTCATGAGAGACATGTTGGAAATCAACAAGGTGTTGTTGGAGAAAGAAGACACGTTGTAAAACAAAACAGACTCTTTGACCAATTATATGAGTGTTTTGAGGTTCTCTTGGTGCATAGAGGAAATGGGAATTTGTAATATACCAGATATAAAATGTATGCAAAATAGAAATAAAATGATAGTAATGGTAGAATAACAACAATATAACCAGAACATTCACCACAATAACACTGAAATGATATAAGAATAACAACATAAATAACACTTTGAATCTGAAAGCAATGTTCATGGGCCTCTTCAAGGGGGAAACCTCCAGTTGAGCAGAGCTCTATTACAATAATATCCAAGCTAGGGTTCTCATACCCTCGACTCCTATTTATACTAAAAATAAGCATTTAGAGGAAGATCCTTCTAGAAGTGGAAGCTTCTATTAGGTCTTCTTACATCCGCCTTATTATATTTTATTGAAAGGCCTTATTAATATTGACCTTTGTTACATCCGAATATATTGTTCTACCTATGTGTGGGTTAGGACCCTAACATGTCCCCCCCCTTAAAAACAGACTTGTCCTCAAGGCTTGAGATGAGGAAATTGCTGCAGAATGGTAGCTGGTTCCCAAGTGGCATCTGCTGGAGTTGTATCTTTCCATTGGACTAGCACTTCCTTGATGGTTCTCTGACATAGGTGATGCTCACGTTGGTCCAAAACTTCTTCTGGTTGTAGCCAAATGGATCCTTCTTCATCTAACTCTGGAAGGTTGGTTTGAATTTGTCACTTAGCTCCAATTACCTTCTTTAAGCATGAAACATGAAAAACAGAATGTAGGTTTGAATGGCTAGGCAAAGCTAACTGATAGGCGACTTGTCCCACATTCTTGAGCATGGTATAAGGACCATAAAATTTGGGCGCTAGATTCTGACAATGATCGACCTTGAGGGAAGTTTGCTTGTAAGGTTGCAATCGAAGAAACACATGATACCCTTCTGCAAATTGAGGTTCAGAGCAACCTTGATTTGCTTGTTGCTTCATGTGATTGTATGTCATGACCAAATTCTCTTTGAGTGTACAGAGAATAGCCTCTCGAGCTGTAAGTGTTAGGTCAGCCTCCTGGACCTTCGAGGCACCCGGTAGGTATGAGAGAACTGAAGGTGGCTTCTGTCCATATACCGCTTCAAAAGGAGTCATGTGTGTAGATGTATGGTATGAAGTGTTGTACCACCATTTAGCTAGGGGTAACCATTGAGCCCACTAATTTTTCTTTTCGGAGGCAAAACACCTCAAATATGTTTCCAAACACTTGTTGACAACTTTTGTTTGGCCATCAGTCTGGGGATGATAAGCTATGCTGAGATCCAATTATGTGCCTTGTATGTTGAACAATTCTTGCCAAAAATTGATTGTGAAAGTTGGGTCGCGATAAAAAACAATAGAGTGTAGCATGCCATGAATCTTGAAGACCTAATCCATGAATATTTGAGCCAACATGGATGATGTAAATGGGTGTTGAAGGGCACGTAAATAAGCATACTTAGAAAGGCGATCAACAACCACCATGATGATGGATTTATTTCCCGATTTGGGTAAGTCGGTAATAAAATCCATAGAGATATCCTTCCAAATAGCAGGTGGAATCGAGAGAGGTTGTAGTGTGCCTGACGATTTGACTATTTCCCCCTTGTTGCATTGACACATGTCACATTCATCTACAAAATTATGAATGTCCTGTTTCATACCATCCCAGAAAAAGGAACATTTGACCCTGTCATAGGTTTTGGTGAACCCGTAGTGCCCTGTAGTGGGTGTACCATGAAGCTCAGAAAGTACCGTGGATTTAAGATTTGATTGTTTACATAAATACAAACAGCCTTTGTATCGAAGTTCATGATGGAGCCAAGAGTACCCTGGGGAATCTAGAGCATTGGACTGCAATTACTGGATCAACTGCAAACTTTTGGGATCTTGTAGCCATTCCTAGCGAACGACTTGGAGCCAATCTGGTACAGTGAATGAAAGAGAAAAAAGGGATCCTTCATCTTCATATTTTTGGGAAAGTGCATCCGCAACCACATTGTCTTTGCCTTTCTTATAAATTATCTCATAATCATATCCAAAGAGTTTATTCACCTATTTTTGTTGTTCTGGGGAGGAAATGCGTTGTTCCAGAAAATACTTGAGGCTTTGATGGTCTGTCTTAATTTGGAATCGTTTCCCTAATAGATAAGGATGCCACAGATCCATGACATGCAGAATAGCCAACATTTCCTTTTCATAGATGGATTTTCCCAGATTTCTTTCAGATAGTTGCTTGTTGTTAAAGGCCAAAGGTCGACCCTCTTGCATAAGGACAACACCAATTCCTTTCCTTGAGGCATCACATTCCAACACAAAGGTATTTGTGAAATCAGGAAGGGCGAGGACTGGAGTGGTGCACATGGCCATCTTCAAGGTTTGAAAAGCTTGAGCAACAGCTAGATTCCAAGTGAAAGAGTTCTTTTTGAGGAGAGTAGTGAGAGGTGCTGTGATCTTTCCATAATTCTTAACAAACTTGTGATAATACCATGTTAAGACTAGAAATCCATGCAAGCTCTTAAGAATCTTTGGTGAGGCCAGTCTTGCATAGATTCAATCTTTTTAGGATCCACCCTGACACCATCTTTGCCAACTAGATGACCCAAGTATTCTACTTCTGAGGCTCCAAAAGAACATTTAAACTGTTTCAGGAAAATTTGGTGCTAAGAGAGTAGATGGAGAACTCGATCCACATGAGCAAGATGGTCTGTCTAGGTTTTTCTATAGATGAGGATATCATCAAAGAAAACTAAGACAAAATGGTGGAGAAAAGGATGGAAGACATGATTCATGAGGCTTTGGAAGGTGGAGGGGGCATTACACAAGCCAAAGGGCATGACCAAAAACTCATAGTGGCCCTCATGAGTTCTAAAGGTAGTCTTGGGAATATCTTCCTCTTTCATACGTATCTGGTGGTAGCCCAAATGAAGATCCAGTTTAGTGAAGAATTGGGCACCACTCAATTCATCTAGGAAGTCATCAATGATAGGAATGGGGAATTTGTCTTTGATGCTAGGTTTGTTGAGGGCACATAAGTTAGGAAACATTCACCAAGAACCTTCTTTCTTCAGGACCATGACCACATGAAACGAATAGGGGCTCGTACTAGGGTGGATAATGCTTGCATTAAGGAGTTCCTGGACCATTTTTTCAATTTCATTTTTTTGGGAAAAGGGGTGACGATACAGATGGATATTGGGAGGAAGGCTTCCTAGTACAAGGGGAATGGAATGATCATGAACACCATGGGAAGGAGGGAGGCCTTGGGGAGTGGAAAATACCAATTGATTTTTAGAAAGGATGGCTTGGAGGTCTTGCGGTACCGAGGGTGTCTTTGTTGCTTGTATGGCATGTAGTTGGGCGATAACACCAGAATGACCCTTTTTGAGAAACATTTTCATGCAATGGGAACTAATGATCTCAGGTGAACCAACAGTGACACCTTGGAACTTATATTGGTGGCCCTCCTTGTCGAATTGCATGGTTAAGTCTTTAAAATCCATGAGAATGGCACCCAAAGTCCTTACCCAGTCTGCATCTAGCACAATGTCACAACCTACCATGTTGATGACAAACATATGGGATTTTAGGTGGTAGTCACCAATTTGGAGATGCACATTTTCACAACGCCCTCCACATTTAATGGAACCACCATTGGCAATCATGATTTGGAAATTATTGACGACATGGATGTAGCAATGAGTTTCTTGGGAAATGCGGCGATGAATAAAATGATGGGTGTTGCCACTATCAACCAGAATGATGACCTTTCGATGCTTGATGTAACTGATTAGCTTGAGGGTTTGGGGAGTGGAGAAGCCATTGAGAGCATTAAGGGAAATGACTGGTTCTACTTCGGGAGGGTCTGAGGGAGGGGTTATGTTAGTGGATTCAGGTGATTTAGACATAGAGGGAGTTTCTTCATCTTCTTTCAAAATCTCCTTAGATATGGCTGTAAAAATCCTTTTTTCTTTACACTTGTGGCCCAGGAAATATTTGTCATCACATTTCTAACAAAGGCCTTTGAGTTGACATTCAGCCATTTCAGCCAAGGTCAATTTTTGAATCTTTAGTGGAGTAGAGGGATTAGTGGGATTTACTGGTTTAGGGGGAGGGATGAAGGAGGGTTTGAGGTTTTGAGAAGATACAACCTGTTGTGCTTCTTTATCTCTTTTGGTAGCCTCCACCCAACTCTCAAGCTGAGCCATGAGGACATGGGCCCAAATTTCATCCTTGAGGCCGCTAATAAAACACTCTCGGAAAAAGGCATCAGACATGCCCTCTATTCTAAAATCCAGGTGCTCAAAGGTAGCTATAAAGTCTTCCACTGTTCCTAATTGTTTTAGCTTTGTCAAACGGCCCAAATGGTTGGTGTCAGTGTCAAAGAATTCATAATGCTCTACCACAAATTGTGTCCAAGCAATATACCCTTGATGCAAATTTTTTCTCCATTGCCACCATTGCCAACGTTCTTGATCTAGATGGAGAACATCATACCGGAGTTTGGCCAAATCATATTTAATGTTGTATAAAGAGAAGTAATGTTCCATTTGGGTTACCCAACCAGTGGGGTCCGAGCCATCAAATTTGGTCACATCCACCCGTGGAAGGCGTAGGTCACGTTCAAAGTTATGGTTATGCAAGGTATGGGAATGAGAGGAATGGTCACCTTCAGTATGTGGGGGCGAGGAAGAGGAAGGGTTATCTGTAGGGATATCCAGTTTGGTGCAGAGTGCCAAAAAGACTGATTCAAGCTGGGTGGTGAGGTCTTGTTTGATTTCTCCCATTGAGGACTGCATGGTTGTATTGATGGCGACAACATTGGGACTAAGTTGTTTCACTTCTTGTTGGGTCTCAATGAGACTAGATTGCAAGGTGTTGAAGTGATCTTCCAAGTCTTAGCTATGAGTATGGGCCATGAGGATGGGGGAACTGAAAAGGGGTGGGTGGGGTAAATTTTTTTTTCCAAAAAAATGATATGGATGAATGTGATAAGGACGAAGAGATGAATCCAATGGAATAGGTTTGAAATAATGGTGAAAAAATTTCCAGACTTTTTTTTATGGAGTTATACTCTGGTCTGAAGAATACTGTGGAGAGGAAATGCCCAAATGCTTAACCAGAAAGAAATGTGTATTTACTTGGCAACCTGAGCACAGTTGCATGGCAATAGATCTTGTTTGTTTTAATTTGTTTATGTTTCTATCCCCAAGGGTTAGGTATTCAAGGGTTCTACAGACAAGGATTTTCCCTGTGCTATAGCTCTCTGATATACGTGTGGGGTCCAACAATAGTACTCGACCCAATATCTTAGGGAACTAACTAAGGAGGTTAGACCGTACCCTTAGTCCTACCACCTGACTACCCAGGTACTAGAGAGTATCTTCCCGAGTGTTGTTTTCGGTGACACTATAGCAATCAGGTGGCCGATCGGTTTATCTAAAGAGGAATTTAGGTAATCTAGGCTGATCCGTACACAGGTGTTGTTTGATGCGCTACCACTCGAACAGGTACCAAGAGGGGTTACAAGGGTGGCCAACAGATGTGTTCTTAAGTACCACTTATATTTCCTGCATGTATGAATCCCTCAATTGTAGGTTTATGCGCGTAACAACAGATCTTTGTGGCTTAAAGACGTTGGAATATGTCTCTACCCTGAAAAAAAAATTAACCCACACTTTCTGCCAAGGAAGGTGATTTTATACCACTTGTAATCTACCAGATATAAAATGTATGCAGAACATAAATAAAATGCTAGTAATAGTAGAATAACAACAATATAACCAGAACATTCACCACAATAACACTGAAATGATATAAGAATAACAACACAAATAGCACTTTGAATATAAAATCAATGTTCATGGGCCTCTTCAAGGGGGAAACCTCCAGTTGAGAAGATCTCTATTACAATAATATCCAAGCTAGGGTTCTCATACCCTCGACTCCTATTTATACTAAAAAGAAACATCTAGAGGAAGATCCTTCTAGAAGCAGAAGCTTCTATTAGGTCTTCTTACATACGCCTTATTCTATTTTATTGAAAGTCCTTATTAATATTGACCTTTATTACATCCGAATATATTGTTCTACCTATGTGCGGGTTAGGACCCTAGCATAATTTTTGACCTGGGTCTGTGAACAAAAGTTCGTGAATCTCCTAGTTTCAACAAAGAAGAGAAAAAGTGGGAGAATGTTGGGTTGGTATATTATTTTTATTGAAAGTCGAAGGTTAGGGTGGATTGATCGGGAAAATTTGAAGTCAAAATAATAGACAACAATTCAAAGAGATAAACTGATAAGAGGTCACCAGGCAGTCATGTGGAAAATGACTAAATACCGAATGAAGGTCGACTGGTAATCCGACTTGGTAGTTGACTGTAACATAATCTTGAGATTTGTGAGATTTGTAGCCAATAATTTGTGTGGATCTGTAACCATTTTTGGGCGCCTTTATTTAGGGTTTTTCCTACTGTACATCCTATAAATAAGGCATGTTGTAATGCTGTAAAAGCTAATCTCTTAGATAAATCATTTTAGAGGTTGATGGTCATGTAGATGTAAGCCAAATTGGCTACATGATTGTTCTTATGTAAAGAAATAAGGTTTGATCTATATTGTGCCTTAGGTGTAGACCAAATTTAGTCATGTCACCTTTTATTCTGAATGAATAAGACAATAAGAGAGCAAGAGGCTCAAGGAATTTTGGTTTTCCCTTTAAGTTTCCAGGGTAAAATCTTTGTGTATTGTGTGTTTTCTTTGTCATATCTTTTATAGATTAAATATTTATTCCTCTCTTCTGTTCAGTTTAGAATGGAAGCGTTATATTTCCTTACATACGTTATATTATAATTTCTATTATATACATATATTTATGTTTCTATAATTCCTTTCAGTATCTCATGCTAGACCTTGCCCTTTACAAGGCATTGAAAGTGTCAATATTGTTGGGTTCTATTATTGTCTTGTTTATGTTGGAACAATAGGTTCATCCCATTTTTGTATCATTTGGAGATAATCAATGTAATTTTTCCAACAATTGAAGTTTGACTAGATAATAAACAAATCATCCACTAACCAATAATGGTCCCAACTAGGTTTACCAGTGTCCAAGTCGAGGTAGAAAACCTGGAGATTTGGTCCTGCCTAACGTGATCAAAGTTGACTATCTCTTCCTTGTTTTATGGGAAATAGTTATGCATGGGTTATATATAGAGGATAAAATGGTTGATCTATCATTGGGACATAATGTTTATATTATCCATTCCATATGTTGAACTATGCTCTATTGTGCTTCATTTCTATAATAGTGTCTACCAACACCAACTCTTGCTAGAATTCATTGACATCCCCTTCTACAATTACTTGATTCTCAAATGTGGAATAAGATATATTAGTTTGAGACCCATGATGTTATCTATAAGTAATTTTGGAAGTTATTACTTGCATATATGCACTTGTCTAGTTAGATCTCTCTAGTAGATTAAATCAGGTTTTTACTTGCATATTGGACTAGGGTTTTGTGAAGTGATTATGGATTCTAAGTAGGAACTTGTAGTTCTAAATGGCCATAATTATGGCATGTGGGAACTATTGGATCATGTTGTCACTGATGTCAAAGGAACAATGTCTTGTCATAGTATATTGATGTAGTGATTGATGGATCATGTATTGTCATTGTTTTCAATGGATTATGTAGTGATTGATGGATCATGTATTGTCATTGTTGTCAATGGATTGATGTCAAGTGGCATCATAGTCATATGATGTAATGCATAGATGAATATGGATCAATGTGTTTTCATTGATATATGATTCATAGATGATGTCATGCATAGATGAAGATGGATCAATGTGTTGTCATTGATATATGATGCATAGATGAAGATGGCTCGATGTGGTTGTCATTGATATATGATGCATAGATGGATTGATGCATTAATTTATTTATCATTGGATCATGTGGTCATGCATGGAATCAATGACAAAGGGACAATGCCATAGTGATGTGTTGTCACGGGTTATTCTAGTTGGATTGATGTAAATATGACTCATTATTATCTTGTCATGGTTGATAGGAAGTACAAATGGATGAACTCCAAAGTGGTCCCCTTATGGTGAAAGCCCTCACGGAAAGACACTTTGCGGTTGAGTTATCCTAGAAGTATGGTTAGAGAACCCAAGATTAATTATGGAGTAATGAGATAAATATGAGTGAATTTGATAGTGAAACTATCCTAGATGGATAGTGCTTGTCATTCCACTTCCGATGGTATGTCGAACATCACATAACTCCTCATGGTTTGAGAATTATGGAATTGTAAAGTTGGAGGACCCTCATGTGTTGTCTAGAAGCCCCAAAAGGTCAAGATAGTCAAAGTGTTTGCAAAGAAGAAATTATTTAAATAATAAAGTGAAGTGATGAAGTCAAAGAGGATGCAAAATAATTATTTAAATAATAAAGTTAATGGAGAACTTACTAATTATGGAAAGTGGTTATAAGTGGGTTAACCCTAAAATAAGGAAAGTGGGTTAAGTGGACAAGTGGATATGTAGACAAAATGACTAGGTGGACAAAGTTGGACAAAGATGGCTATGTGGAAAAAGTGGTTATGTGGAAAAAGTGGATATGTGGACAAAGTGGCTAAGTGGATGATTCTAAAGGAAGCTACTTGGAGAGTATAACTAAGAGATAAATGGTCTCTTGTTTAAGCATCTTTCTTGAGCACATTGAAAATCTATTCTGGGTGAAATATTCATTGCAGGTACTCATGGATGCATCAAAGTTTCCATAAGTCTGAGATCTTGACAGTGAAAGTTTTGGAAGTTCATAAACCCTAGTTTTTGAAGGAGTACGTAGGATGGAGTGAGACATAGCACATACATACACATGCTGCAATGAGGCAGGAGATGTACACATGCAGGCTGAAGGAGATCAGAGCATGTACAGTTGGAGAGAGTCATAGAGACTTGAGTGAGAGCTAGTGCTAGGTTCTTGAAGTTTGAAGCAAATTCCAGATTGGCATTCTATGGGATCAGATATGTCACAAAATCTTTTGGTATGGTTACATAGTTGTCTTGATGGATACTTTTACTTATTGTATGGTGAATACTTAAGGCATTCTTGGTATGGCTGGTGTGATATGGTTTATGTTGGTTGATTGATTGAGTGAACAACACTCTTATGTTTTTCTGATGATATGGTTTCCATAGTATATTGGTTACTTATACTTCATTAAGTAAAATTCATGGTCGAGGAGCATGAGTAAGTTGTTGGATAACATAGATGTGTTGTGACTGGTTATGGTACATATTTGACAATGAAAAGCAGAAGTGGATGTGACAGAGTCTGTAGAATATCTGAGTTTTCAAGGAGAGAGAAAACCCTAGTTCTTTAGGAGGCATACACAGGTTGCACTGAGCCAGACCACATACATACACGGGCTGCATTATTGGTAGGGCACGTCCATACACATGCTACACTACTAATAGGTCATGTACCTATTGACCGATTGGCATCTTTTGAGGATTGAATCATCTTCTCAGTCGGTGTTGAGTTTTGTAAGTCAAGTCTTGCATTACAGAGCTGGTGCTCTTGTGGAGTTGATACTCTATTCAGTTGCTGCCGATAAAACCCCAAGTATCGTAGTCCATAATAAAAATAAAAATTGTACAAACATATTGTGTTCCTTGTGTTCTTTTTGGTGATGGATTATTGATGATCTTTGTTGTTGATATATGTTTACATACAACTGGTTATAAATTGATAGTAATAAGTGATGGGTAAATTGTGATTTCTAACTAAGGCATTTTTGTGAAAGGAAGTGAAAACGATCCCTACACTGATTCACCCCCCCTCTTAGTGTGATCGGTGTGTCCAACAGGAACAATATATGTAAACATTATTAAATAATAAACTACTTTTGTAGTTTACAAAAACCTTGGTTCTAGTTCTTAAGGATGAACACAACAAGTTCATTATTAATAGAAAGAAGGACAAGACAATAAGAGTCATGAATACTTACATCTATGAGGAGATTTTATTTCATACAAGTTGTATCGACTATCCAAATCAATATTGGAAGAGGAGGTCGATGCACTCTAGCAAAGGCAGTTTTGGAAACTCAGTCTGTTTTTTGGATGGACCTTACGGTGGTTCCAGTATCCATCCTCACAAAGATTCATAAATTGATCTTTGATTTTATTTGGACCGGCAGTAAAAAATAACATGATATTCATCTTTTTAGTTGGGAGATACTTGCAAAGCCAAAACACTTAGGAGGCTGGGGACTCAAGAACCTCTTCATTTTCAATTATGATTTAGAAACAAAATCTCTTTGGCATGTTTTGATGAAAGAAGGGATCCAACATTAGGTGATTAAGGAAAAATATCTCCCACATACCTCAGTGGCTACTTGGATTAGAAAAAATATGGTATTACAACCTTCAGCCTCATACATATGAAAAAAATTGATGAAATTGTTGCCTCTCATCACACACTGGTTGAGTTGGAAGCCCGAGAATGGCTATTTTGTACTAATCAGTTTGGACAATATTCTGGGCATTGGTAACAGTTCATTACTTTCTCGGGTTGTCATGTTGGCTTTAAAAAATAATAATATACGCTATATGTACCAAGATAAGTCACAGTCATCCTAGGGATTTATTACTAACCAGTGGAGAACCAATGAGGATTTGGGACTCATGAGTCTTGTGGCTACTGAATGGAAAACCTTTGTAAATTCACTTATTGATTTGGGTGTCCAACTACAACCTAGAGAAGATACCTTAATATGGACTGGTGGTGACTAGTTGGGTCTACTCACGGTTAAATTTTTTTATAATGCCATGGAAAAGAAATACTGGCCACATTAGATTACATTATGGCAAAGATATATGTGGACATGGGACTAACATACAATATTAAAATTTTCACTTGGTTTGCTTTGCAACAAAATATCCTAACCTGGAATTCATTATGGAAAAGAGGATGGGAAGGTACGAGCATTTGTTCACTCTGCCACATGGATGAGGAGACCATTTTACACTTACTTTCAAACTACCCATTTACTCTACACATGTGGCAATATTTACATACTGTTTTTAGTCTTGCTTCTACTTGGGGAGGTTATTCATTAATCAATTGTTTTGAAAATTGGTTGAAGCTGGAAAAAGTCTACACTACTTTACCATCAGTCGTCTGCTGGTACATATGGATGGAAATAAATAGGTGTATATTTGAAAATTGTTCCCCTACTGTACAGGGTGTTGGCATCAAAATAAGAGGGATCGTGAAAATTACCAGCAAACAAACTTTACAAAAAAAGATCTCACAAAAGGAACAAGAAGACTCCAGACATTACTTTGGAATCTAGTTGTTGGTTTGATGGTGTTGCGCAGAAAAGTGGCAATCTTAGTGGGGCAAGGGACATCATAAAGACCTCAGGAAATACAATTTATAGGTGGACTCTCAAATGTGGGATGGGAAAAAACACTAGGGTGGAACTTCTTGGGGTATGGGCTTCCTTATCCTTAGCACACCAGTTGGATATCAATCACCTTCATGTTTTGGATGATTCAAATATTGTGATAGACTGGTTAAACTACAACAACAATTTAAAAGTAACTTCTCTTATGGGATGGATGGCTAATATCAGGGATCTCATAACCTTATTCAACAACATTAAATTTTATCATATCTATAGGGAAGAGAATATGGAAGTAGATGCGCTATCAAAACACACTTTAATGGTGTCGGAAGGGAGGATCCACTACAACAAATGGTAGGATGGCCACGAGGGCCCTCCACTAACTATGCGACTCTATATATGATATGGATAGTATAACAGGGTTGACATCGTAATATGTCAAAGATCTAGATTTTCCTTTTCGTGCTTCCTTTTAGTCACTATGGACACTCAATTTTTGTAATCTGTTTTGGTATTTTTGTTGAGGCTGGGGATATGCTAATAGAAATTTTGTAAGACTTCAGGGTAGGTCTTGTTTTACTTTACTGGACAAGGTTATGACTAGGTGGATTAATTCATACTTCAAGAAGAAGACTGTAATAATAATCAATGTACATGTTTTATGAGAAAAACATATATAAATATATTGAGAAATTTTCTGCTGGAAAAAAGATTGGAGGAAGTTAAATACTTTGTTTATTGATAAGAGTTAGGTTATGCAAATTGAGAAGAAACTAATCGCTCTCAATTTTCTTTCATTTCTTAGGATTGAAATCTATTTAGCTTGTGTGGAGGAGCCTTTTTTAAACTTGGGTGAATGTGGAAAGGATTTTTTGAAATAAAAGTAATCTTGATGAATCTAAAGACACCCTATTATGTTTTAAATTTGACATTTCATTCTAGTTAGAATTCTAGAAAGGAACATGGTAAGGACAATAGCTTTGAGTTTTTCTGTGGTTTTTTAATTAAGGAACATGAAAGGTTATAGGGTATAATTAGTGGTCAGGTGGATGATATCAAAAGAAAACATTATAATGTAACCATGATGCCAAAAAATAAACCGTCGTTGATGAAATGTTGAGTTCAGTGGTAAATCTATATCACCTAAGGGGGCATAGATTTAATACAAAGAATAACGGTAGTGCCAGGAATCCTATATTAGCAATTGTTCATGCATTACATATGCCTACATTATTAATTATAGTAATTTGCATATGTGTGTGATGTGGTTTGGTGATATTCTACATATGTATGATACCTCCAACAAAACCTCTCTATTTGTATGGTTAGAAACTTTGATTTGCTTGATTCCTCTAATTCCAACAAGAATACATCTCATGTAGCATTATGGGTGGCTCCTTGGTTGGGTTTGTTACCAGTATGGCCCTTGTATTACTATTTCCCTGGTGTTGTAGGAACTTACAATCATATAAAATGGAATATGCATTAATAACACTGATTGTATTCCCTTATAGATAATTGAAAAGTGAAAAACGGTTTTATGTACAACCAATAATAACCCAAGGAGTTCTAGCAATCATCATGGATTCTAGTAAAAAAAATGTTTACGAGACCATATGATGTCCTCACCAACTTAAAGTTTAATAGGACGAATACCTAGAAAACATAGAGCCTTAACAAATCCCACACATAGATTGTCTAGATGGTATTTGTATTTATGACAATGTTAGTCTTACAGACATTTGTAGAGAAATATATTCATGAATCAAATAAATAGAAATTACCTCTAGAGGGAAACAATTATACTTTCAGCCTATTGTTGGACCTTAGTTTATAGCATGCCTGCCATTGTTATCATTGCTAGTCTAATGAAGCACTAAAAGAATGAATTTAGATATTTGCAGGAACAAAGAAAATTTATATATACTCTCTTTTTCTTTCCCTTAGTTTTTACAAATATTGCCACCTTCTAAATAGGAAAAATAAGTCTCAATTCATATGCTTTGAATTATGAGTTGGTCACTTGATTTGGCATGACACATGGCCACTTATGGTCAAATGTCTTCTCATTTTTTCATCAATGACATCCAAATTCAAATTACCTCCAATTTGCATTTTTTTTGCCTGCGACATTGTATTCAATTTTCAATAAGTGTTATCAAGATTCTCAAACATTTGAAAGGAGGCCAAGGTGCGAATCAAGATTGAAAAAAATATGTTTGAATATCAATATGCTTTATATTATTGTCTAATTACCCTTTTTATAAGGGTCCAATCCATGGATCATGCCCTATTGGGTGATTTTTTAAAATTCATCATTCAAAATATTCATGAACAAGAGGGATCCAATGAGGATAATAAGGTTGATTTCCTCATTGGCCCCTTTTTTACATTTCAAAATGATAAAAGGTTAAAAGGGAACAATTTCTAAATCAAGGTTAATTTTCTATTTGGGGTGATTTGTAAGACCATTCAAATGTTACTTGGGAAAGACCTGATTAACAAATTGGGCCTGATTTGATGATTGGGGGCTCTAAAATAATAATCTAATGCTCCCTTGGGAAGGGCCCAATTTTGTAATTGAGCTCAATTTTGAAACATAACACCTTTTTTCTTAAAAGGGAAGAAGGGGCCTAATTTTGTAATCATGTTAAAATCAAATTATCATTTGAAAGTTTTGAAGGTAGAGGAAAATGGGTGCAATTTGGAAATTGGGCCAAATTTTCAATAAGGGAAAAAATGATATAGCATTCAAATTTAGAAAGGCCAAGTTTCACAATTGGGCCAATCATATGATAGAGGCAACATTTTTATGGGAGAATAGGAAAATCAAACCATTCAAAAGTCAAATTGACCCTTCAAAATAATAATCAAATGCTTCTTGATATGGGATTGATTCATGGATCATGCTCGATTTGAAAATTGTGGTTCTTTTCATGATCATTTGAATTGTGTAGGAAAAATATAGGAAGGGCATGATTGAAAAATAGGGACCCATTTCACAATTGGGGAAATACAAATAATAATAATAATAATAATAATAATAATAATAATAATAATAATAATAATAATAATAATAATGAAAAGCATTTTGGGGGGGCTTCCAATTTATGAATCAAATCTCTTTTTATCAAGTCAAACTATTATATCAATCCATTCGAATGATAAAAATAAAATATAAACCCCTCTTGGAATTATGAAATGTAAATGCAAAACAAAAGGGGTGTTGATTTCCTCATGAAATGGAAACACACTAGGTGAAGCCATGAGTCTTTATTAGGGATTACAAAATCATGAGCATGAAGTGAAAATATTATCACATTGTCATTTTCCATCGACATCCTAAATTAAATGTACAAAGGATCCCAATAAATATTACTTGGTGTGAGATTCAATAGTCATACCTTCATACCAACCAAGGGCTTATATACTATGCCAATATGATGAAATGATGAGATTTATTTCTTTAAAGCTTTCATTAATGATCTATGTTGAAGTTTCCATCAATGGCCTAACAATTTTGAGATATAAATATTTTGACCAAGTGTATAAATGTTATCCATCAGGGGTCACTCCATTACTAATGAGTGTCCATAACCCCAGTGGAGTCACCACTCCATCATAGAAATTTCTCTTCTGCCAACAAGTGTCCATAGCCTTGATGTCAATATCTAAAATAACCCTTCAGTAGTCACACTTCCTTTCCCAATTCTTACCTCTATTTTGATATATTCTTTATAAATCATTAGACGGGTGAAGTAGTAGCATTCACAATGTTTATAGGGGGTGATTTATAGATGTTGTAATCTAGGGAAAAGTAGGGGAGTGTTACTAGTAGTTCAACACATAAGAAATCCTAGAATCACATATACATACATATAGACAAAGACGTACACAAAGTAGTGGAATCCCAAACAACAACCTTTATTAGAGAGATGAGTCAATACAACACAATGGATACATCTTCTCTAATACATGCTTGTCTATTTATACCTATATATTTAGTTACTAGGAAGTTGTAACTACTTAAATTCCTTGGTCGATCAGTTAACATAACTCTCAAATGACTTATATTTTTGACTTTGACAACCAACCGACTAAGGCTTAGTCCATTGTTGGGTCTAGTCGATAGAGTCGACTATCCCCTACAACATCTCCCCCCACCTCATTTCCTTCTTCGTCTCAAGCAAGAGGGGAGTAAAACAAAAATTTCTTTTACATTAAAATTTTACAAATAGTAATGATAGAAAGAGAGAGAGAAGAGGAATTATAGACAAAATTTCATGGTTCTTGATAGGATTATGGATCCATCTTTGACTGTCTTGCTATGCCAAAATTGTCATTGCTAGTCGATTCAACTACGTCCTTTGGTATGCTTTCTGTACTGGCTTCAAAGGAATTTTGTAGGATATTGGGAGTTGAATGTTGCAAATGTTGGGTGAATTCATGCCATGCATTGATCGAATGGTGTGCTTCTAGGTTTAGTGTCTTGATTTTTCTAAGCAAGTTTAATTTTTCTTCTATTTCTGCTTGTTGTACTATGGACGATTATGGGTCAAAATGCTGCTCCATATATTGAATATTTTCTATGAGCTACATGAGGTGAATTATTGCATTGTCAGTTTCCAACTGTACTTTGTTCCATTCCTTCTACCATTCTTTTTCTTTCTGTGAGAGTTGTGACTCTACTACTTTTTATTTTTTTAAGTGACTTGTGAGGGCCTCTTTGATCTTTATGTCGATCGACATATTTCTGGTCTTTTTTGTGTTTTCAACCGCAAATATTTGTATTCTTCCTTTTCCGAATGTAGTTGCAAACTATGTTGGCCAGTTACTTACCAACGAATTTAGCATTGTAGTACACGTGGTGACTTCTTCCACATTTTTTCTGAGTCCTTTAAGATTGATGTATTCTATCACCATGATGGTGGTTGTCTACTCTTGGATTCTTTGATTATTGGTACTTTCTAGGTTGGTATTGTTGTTTTATATATTCCTTTTCCTTTTGGATAAGTTCGACTTGTTGTTGTTTTTTTGTGTTAGCTGTTGATTAAGGTTGGTTTCCATTGATGTCAACCCTTGAAGAAATCCCTGCAACACAAAGGTTTGGGTAATGGAACCAAGATTGTTTGATGTAAATATGAATCATTATTGTCTTTTCATGGTTGATAATAAGTAAACATGGATGAACTCCAAAGTGGTCCCCTTATGGTGAAATCTATCACGGGAAGACGCTTTGCAAATTGAGTTATCCTAGAAGTATGGTTAGAGAACACATGATTATTTGTGGAATAATGATCCGGATTATTTTCGGCACGAAATGAGAGCGGAGATATAATAAAGAAATGCACAGAGATATCGCGTATATCCAGTAATATAACAGAAATATATCAGAGATGCAACCAT